>JABXWE010013540.1:0-34159 GCA_014611495.1 Limonius californicus
TGCATGTTAAAAAAGGTACTTTATAATTCTATTTGAACATTATAGGTACATATCAGGTACCTTTTATGAAAATGCCACGCCAGTTTTGAAGGAGCTTATTTGTAAATATATTAACAAAAATTCAAAAATACATATTGCTCTGCGATTTTTTTTTATATTAATAGTGTTTCAGAAGTATTATCCGGCAGCTTGTTTCTTCGAGGGGTTAGAATTTGGCCAGTGGTACTAAAAAGCCGTTCCACAGATGCAGACAAGGGCAGCATTTTGAAAATGTTTAATATGTTTTCGTAAATTTATAAAGATTTTAACGTCCTTTTATTTGTCTTGAAAATAATTTATTAAATACTGTTTATCTTAATTCTGTATAGGTATAAATGCGACGCCATTAAAACTAGTGAAGGATGTATCTCGAATTAAATCATTCAAAATATTCGATTATGATTATATTTCGAGATGTGAGTAATTCATTAGGATTATAAAAACTTCTCGGATTACTTTCCTTGCGTTAATCGAAATATTGTTTGTATCGGTATATAATTTGAGTAGTATTCGAATGAATTTCTAATTCAACAAGATGCTAAAAGATAAACCTGGCAGGCTGAAGTTACGATTACTTATATCTATATTTTTGATGTTGAAATTCAAAGATATTAATTGCAGAATTTTTTAGATTGATTATTATTCAATTGAATATGTTATTCTCATAAATTAGATAAATAAATAAAATAATTCAAGCAATTTATGTTACTGCAAAGAATATGGATAGCTCCATATCTAAATAAACCAAATTTTTGATCTTAATCAGTTACAATCATTTGTAATCTCTCAGGCTTTTCATATTGCCTTTCCGTTTAAAAATACTAAACTGTACATCTTAACAGGAAGGGCCGACTCTATATTTCAGATGTCCGAAACACCGACGAGGCCCATGTTATGTTATGTTATGTTTATGGGATCGTTCAGGCAATAAGATTGCCTCTCAACACTGACCTATATAGATCTTTTGTGAAACCCTGCTAACCTAGTATTACTCCTGAAGACCTAAGCTTCTTACGAACTTTAAGATCTTCCTGGGAGCAACTTTGCTCAGGTGTTGTATACACCTTGTTTTATACGTCTTTTACGCGCGAATTACTAATAATCGCAAATCTATGGGAGTTTGATATTTAGCTAAAAAATTATGCAATGCGTGAGGTACCACATGCCATTTTCAAATTTACCTGCAAAGCCGTCCTTGAGGTTGTGTGACCTGCAATAAAAATTATAATATTTTTGCCTATTACTAATCAGGAGATGCAGAAGTTATTTCCTCGGTAGGGCGCAGTAGAACTAATATTTATTAAATTTCGATTTAAAAATATTTACAGTCAAAAGCTGTAGAGTGGCAAATGGAATATTTATTAAATTAATACACTTTTAATATCTTTATTTCCTTGCTGACCATTAGTCAAGTAATTTCAATAAAATTTTGGTAGCACACAAACGATCGATAGGTACCTGCAATCTACATGATTAACTTAAACTCGAATGTCAGTTCCAGTACTCCAAAAAGAAACAAAAGCCTATGTTGCAGCCAACAATAGAAATTTTGAATATTTGCAGCTTCCTGCTTTAGATAAAAATATCTGTAGACTTCTTTCCGTTTTCGGTACATTTAGATTCGCACAGGTACAGACGTACCTAAGTGCGGTTAAAATAGAAGCGGAACGGTTTTATACAAGGACGTCATAGACTAAAAAAGAACAAAATTAATACCAAATCTGCAATAAATGTTCTATAGATAAGGGTTAATATCGAAGGCCTGAATTTTTAAGCTAGGTGATTAGGTTTTTAATTTGTAAACGAATAAATATACAAGTTTCAAATATACATAGAAGTCCTAGGAAAATAATATATGGATTTGTAGGCCATTGAAATCATTGGTGTTAAGTTTTTACAGTTTGCATGAATTCTAAAGGTTTCATTTCGATTACCTTGATGGAAAAACCAAGACAAAAGGAAGTAATTTGTAATGGGAGCGAAGCAATACTTTCCTGTTAATATAAATGATTAGGCACAAAGTATGTACACTATTTTAGCTTTATATTGAAAATTACAAAAACAATAAAGCACCTATGTAGATATCGAAAACTTCAACATCATCACACCTACGGTAATATTGTACTGACTTAGAAGTACTGTTGTGCACTTACGTTACAACACAAGATAAACATAATCGAAGGATCACTCATTATTAATTTATGAACGAGATGTAGTTATTTTAACTGTTTATTTTTACACATATACAGTACACACTTTAATTTGCGACAGCTACTTTTACAAAAAGCAGCTTACAAACCAACTTGTCGTGGCAACGGCCGCAGATGCAAGAGAGCTTTTTTACTTAACCTTCATCCTTAAGGGATGAATGGTTTCCTTGTGTACATTGGTGTACCTTATAATACTTGCCAGCTTATGTTAGCATGTCGCAAACAAGTACGATTATGTAAATTGTCGTCTAGAATTGTTTTTGTATTTTAGCAATTGTAATAATACCAGCATTTACAATTATGTTACATATCAGACAAGCGCTTATCCAGGGGGGCAAGGAGGGAATAGCTGCCCCTTCCAAGGTGGAAAAATTTTTAAATAAAAGTAATATAAACAAATGTCTGAAAAATTGATTAATAGGTTGCTTTCTCTTTTTATCGAGTTGTCATGCAAAATGTACTTTTTACTGTGGATTGGTATCAAAAAAGCAATAGGGTTCGATGGTTGGTGTCCCAGGTTTCATTTCAGAAACCCAAATAAAATAATATATTATAAATCATTATACTGTATTATTAATAGATACTAGACTTACATTAACACTATCAACAATTCGCTTATATTCTAGAAAACTTTTACTTAGAAACTAATCACTCCAATTTAAAAAAAAGTTTATCACAACTTTCCTTAATTTGAAGATGTGAACACAGCAATTAAGTCTTATTTGAACTTATTTATAAATTACTTCAAGCTATTACTTGCTCTTTCTTGGCTTGTTGAATAGATTTAAATATTTCCCTCTTGTCATTTCTTTAGCTTCTTCCACTCCTAATTGGTAGGCAATGTCATGTAAGTCTTTGACCTTTGCGATCAGCCCAGCTGTCGATAATGAAGCTAATTCTGCAAAGAAAAATAGTCATTCCTTTGTGTTACTCAGCATCACATAGTGGATGTTACATTGAATTATAGACAATTGGACAACAGAGTTTTCAAAATACAGATGAAGCTCATGGTTGAGCACATTTTAAACAGGACTGCAACATGAAATTCAAATAATATCTTTCGTTCGATAATCATTAAGAGTTAGGTTAGACTAATTATTTGTTTTCAATTTCCTACATACTACTAAGGTATAATTAACTTACGATGTAGATGATTGTTGTCTTCTGTTGTAAACGCCTTGGAATAGGGAGGTTTTGTTGTGCTAGGTGGTGTGAAACTATTTATGAAATCAGACATTCCTGGAACTGGAATAAAAAGTACCAGTGTTAGCTTGCCTTAAATGATCATTCCAAATAAAAACTTAAAACTTACTTTTTTCTGGCCACAATTCTGGAGACGTTCTGTCCAAATTTTCCATGCTAAGTAGACTGTCCTCGATGGGAGCAAAAACTGGCTCACTAGCTGTAAACAAAAGTCAATATATTTTGACAGTGTATCTATAACCAAATCTTTGACATGTCCGGGGGGAAATATTGTAAATTTTAAAACTTTTCGTGCAAGGATCTCTATAAATTAGGTATGGTTGAAATCGACATTGCCCCAGTTTGAATCTAAATCAGCCGATTGGAAAAATTATTGTGGAACATCAAAGAAATTTTTAAAAAATATCTACCTTGTTCAATGCTCCCGGGTTTCTCTGACGCCATCTTTACAGGTTAGCCAACATTAAGTAATGAAACAGTACTAGTTATCATGCCTTATTTTTTTTCACTGGTACTGTTGGTAGCGTTACCCCAAACATAACATAACCTAGTTTGTTGTTTTGTAACTTTCGTAATTCTTGTGCGATTTTTTTTAACAGGTTATGTATGAAATGGTGTTTATCAACCGCAAAATCGGCAAACTGAACTGAAATGGTTTTCTGCGGAAACAATTCGATTAGTTGAAGGCAAATTACTTGGAAAGTTTCCGTAAGGACACCACCAATTAGGAGTTTATTGTTAATAATAATTACCTTACTTAATCATATCCTCTTTTACCGCTGCACAGTGGGACGAAACGGGCGATTTACTGGACATGGCTTTTTCACCTAGTTATTCCCCTATAAAAACTTCAACGTTGGATATATTCTATGTATTTTTTCGTGCTGAATCGAATGGTGAGATCCGTTTGGCGATGGGAATGATGCGAAAGAAGCTAGAGCCCATAGAATAACCATCTTTGGTTTTATTTAGTTTCACATGAAATAATATTTCTCATAATATTTAATAAAATTAGTGTTTTGTTGGCGAGTAAGAAAAAATCACATACAAAATAAATGCGTAAATATGTATTGGAAAAAGAAAAGAAACATCTCTACTTAGCAACTGAAGAAACTTAAGCAATGAAATTAGTAAAATAAGGTACTTTTAGTCGACTTCCATCACATTATCCGTTTCTTCTAGGAATTCGGGGTCTTCAACATGAGGAATCTTGTTTTCCTACCCCTTCACATCTTTCCGAAACATCCAAAAAACCTGAACCAGGGTCATCTTTTTCGGGGACATCATCAGCAACAAGAAGCAACGTTTGGGTTTGTGGGAATAACTTCTTGGCCATTGAATTTTGAAACGAACAGTGTGGTCTGAGTGTTGAAATCCTCGGATCAGAGCTGACAAGGAGATTATTCAGGATATCCTCATTTGTTGATTTTCGCAACATTTTTCTGGCTCTAAACTCTTTGCAGTGGCTAAAAATTTATTAAGAGCTTCTTGAGCCTCTTCCGAGAATTTTCCAATTGGAGAATAAAGCTTTCGATTATTTTCTCTCCATGGATCAACACTTTATGCACAGTTGGTGGCATGTAACAGCACACGTGGTGCTTAACATAAATTTCAGCGGTTTCTTGGGCAAATGATCCAAATTTTTTGGGACAAACCGGTTTACCTGAAGAAATCGCTTGTAAGATAACTGCAAATCTTCTGATGACCTCCTCACTAAGTCCAGTGATTTTTGCAGTAGCCATGAGATCGTCGAAAAACATCCGTGCCATATTGCCATCGTTGTAAGTTCCAGTACCTTGCCTTACCCGATCAACATGAAGACCCAGCTCATCTCTAAACTGTTTTTGTATTTTCATTTTTCTTTCTCGCTGTTGCTTCTTGTACAAATCTGTATTTGCTAACCACTTTTTGAAGTCCAACTTATAAGAAAGATGCAAGAGGCACTCGAAAAATCGAATGTTGGCGTGGAAAGGAGAAATGCCAAACCTGTAATGCTCTGCAGAGTTCTTGTGTCAATTCTCTTCAAGTCGTTCATCATTGTTGGTGTTGCACCACACACATAGCAGCGCATGGATAAACGTGTGTCAGTCACAACATTTATGGTTTTACCATCGATCATTGTCATGTAAAGTTCGTGTTCTATTTTTACTTGATTATTGTGTGTAGGGATTAGCAAGGCAATTTCTGATTCCATTCGTTCATTTTCTAGTTTGATTATTTCTCGAGTTTCTTTGCAATACACAAATTTCACAGGTCTGCAGAAATGTATGGACGAGGGTCTCAGGTTTTCCCAAACAATTGATGAGTCGTCTGTGTCAATTAACCTGATCGGGACTAGTGTAGTCAAGTACATCGCTGAGTCATCCGCATTATTGCCACTGTTCGATGAGAAAGGTTGTTTGTAAACACTGTTGCTAGATGAGCCATCGCATCCCCATTTTAAAATAAGCTTCAAGTTTTTCCCGTTTGTTAGGTTCTCATCCGTGGGGGTGATTGACAATATTCTTGAGGCTGTATGGTTCAGGAGAGATTGAAGAGGAACCTTTGCTTCCCACTCAGTTACCTCACGTTTTTCAAGATAACGTTCCTTCTTGGCTTTGCTGAGCTGGTAATAAGAGGGAAAGATTTTCAATCCTGCTTTCAGAATGGCATCTCTCAAAACGAAGTACTGTGACTTGGACAGATTGAGAGATGTAGTTAGGGCAAGTGTATTCTCACTTGACAATGAGATCACGTCAGATTTCTCACCACCCTCGCACATTTTTTTCAATTCCTCCGAATCGTCTGAATGGTCCAGTACCTTGCTAACAATTTTGGCCTTAATACTATGACCTTCTTGCCTCAAATTCATTTTAGTGGCAAAAAGTAATTCCTCCCCCGAATAGCTTGCCCTCAACTCTTCAACCCTACGCAATATGTGCCTCTCAGACAGTTCACCGAAGGGCTCGAGCGTAACGTTGATTTCTCCAGGAGGCTGAAGAAATCCCTCTGGATATTGAACAGTTCTATTGAGCCAATCTTCATTTTTTTTAAGAAAATATTCTTTCCTATAATCACATTCTACCCACTTCCTTTTTAAATTAGCACAAAATGATTTCAGTTTATTTTCAAGCAGCAAAATGTTACTCTGAGAGACATTCGCAGGGGAGATGTTGAGCAAAATTTCCTCTTTTAGAATTAGAAAATTTAATGGATCTCTAGGATTTTTTAAAAAATTGAAGAACTCACGGTTTGTCCCGAACATTGTAATAATAATCTAAGACTGGTCAGGACGGAGAACGATAATAGCAAAATTAAGAACACACAGGCACTAAACACTCATGGCCGTAGCTAGCAGGTCATTTGTTTTTCGGATCTCTCTTTCTGGTCGAATGAGACGACGAAAGTTAGAAAAGGATCAAAGAAAGGGGCAAACTGCGGGCTTCTTTATCCTTTTCTAACGTTCGTCGTCTCATTCGACCAGAAAGATAGATCCGAAAAACAAATGACATGCTAGCTCCATGCGAACACTGCGTTTGGTTTCACTTTGACCCTGGAGGGCACCTGTTCAAACATGACTAGCGGGCGCAGTCGGACGTAGTCGGATATAATTCTTTCGTATTTCTCTCACCAAATACCTAAGGTAAATACCTGTGAAGTCCGTTTTTCGGAACAACTCGGAACTTTTTTGTACGGTTTTAATTTCTCAAAAACCTTGGGATTTGTTTACTGAATAAGAGCTACAGAAATGCAGAAGAAAACGAATTAATAATGTTAGAATTCGACAGTACCACTTGAAATATAAATATAAATAGAATTTCACATTAGAAAAAAAATTGGAAGACATTAATTGGTATTATGTGGATACGAAGATAAGATGGGAAACAGTACATTTCAAAAAACGGTAATGGAATGAAAATTGCAGAAGAGAAATAAAAGACAACAACCTCTTAAGGATGAAATGAGAAGATTCAACAAATACCTACTTGGAAAATGAAATTTAGAAAAAGAAAGAAGTAAGTGGAAGAATATATTGTCACTAAGTGATTTTTAGTTCAGTGCTTTGATTAAATCAAATTTAAAATATAATGTATTAATACTGATTTCACAACGAATATTTTTAGATGATTCTTTTAAAGCAATATTAGAACTGGTCACCCAAGCACTATTACATATGGTGTCCCACGACGTGAGGTCACTACTTCGTGTACTTAATCTTTAGATGAAATATATTTAAAAATTCTAATAAAGTTATGCCCTAAAGTAAACCGTTTTCAAAATACAGAGTGTTAAATTGTTATTTATTAAATAATTAAATTTCAGAAAAGCCAATATTTATTTGTATGTGTTCCATGACGTGAGGTCACTACTTTACCTACGCATAGGAGAGGTGAAAAGAAGTCGAAACTAAAGAGTGGTCATTTTCTCTAAATCGACTATTAAAGGAGATATGGCCTGTTTTCGTTCAATACTGAAGCAGCCGAAACAATAAATGATATTAAGTAGTATTTGATGCAAACTGTCTATGTTACTATGGAAATGATATTATTTACTTGTGTGTTAAACAGTAAAGCACCTTACAGTTGATTTCTCTGCTTGCACTTATTAATAGTGTTGATAATGTTTACATTTACATCGCGAGAGTACGCCGATATCCATTACATGTACGATTTTTGTGATAGAAACTCAGTAGCAACTGCTCGAGAATATAGATTGAGATTTATAAATCGGCGTATACCAGACCGACGAGTGGACAACCACCTACGTGAACACGGAGCTTTCCCGAAACCGTTGACTGAGCGTCCAATACAGCAAGTACTAAACAATGAGGACAACATACTGCGAGAAATTGATAATAATCCCAGCACCTTTGTTCGTCGTGTATCTGCACAACTTAATGTACAACGAATACGAGTTTGGAGAACATTAAAACGTCATGGTTTATATCCATTTCATATTCAGCTTGTTCAAGCCCTCTTACCTACAGATTTGGCTAGTCATATGGAATTTAGCCGCTGGATCATTCAAAATCGAAACATACGTAATAGAATTTTATCCACGGATGAAGCTACATTTACAAGGAATGGATTAATGAACAGAAAGAACAGCCACTCTTGGGATTTGGAGAACCCACACGAAATCACTGTGTCAAATTATCAACATAGGTTTTCAGCGAATATCTGGTGTGGAATTATTGATAACATGCTCATTAGTCCATTCGTTTCTGAGAACCATATAACCGCAGACAGATATTAAAATTTTCTAGAAAATTATTTGGGAGGATTGTTAGATGATGTCGCTCTGACGATCAGACATGGTATGTGGTACCAACACGATGGCGCCCCTGCGCACTTTGCGTTACGTGTAAGACAACTTTTTGAATCAACGGTTTGAAGGACGTGTAATTGGTAGAGGAGAACAGCACCTCGGGCCCCTAAGATCTCCGGACTTAACTTGTTTAGATTATTATTTGAAGATCTTTAGAAGACGCATTTTTGAGGCAGCAGAACTAATTCGAAATAACAATAATATGTTACGTAGAGCAACCAGATCTCTTAAGAAGAGCCGGGATGTGTCTCGAGAGCAACGGTGGCCATTTTGAACAATCTTTATAGTGAATTTAAACTCAAATAAAAATACAGAGATAAATTTTTGAACTAACTGTAATAATGACGAAACCTAAGTAAGTACATTATTTTACTTCTGAGTCGAAACGTTCGAACATCTAGTGTCATGCCACATCTGCAAAGCTAAAGAAAGCAAAAACTGGTAAAGTGATGACAGCATTTGTTTGACATTCTCAAGGGGCGCTCATTATTGATTTCCCTACAGAACGTCGAACCATTAATGCAGACTATTATTTGACATTTTTGTGCACTGTGATTACGCAAGCGACCGGGAGCAACTGGAAGAGAAGACAAAGTTCTGTTTGCTTTCTCCGCATACCGCTGCAAGAACAATTGAAACCATAAAGTCCTGATCTTGTTCCTTTCAATTTTTATTTGTTTGGCTCCTAAAGGAATTTTTAGCCTGGAAAAAAATTCAATCAAACAACGACGTATGTGGATACGCATGGAACCCAAAGACTTTTTCCAGGACGGTATGAGAAAGCTTTTCGATCGATGGCTCAAATGCATTGCTAGGCAGGAGGACTGCATCGAAAAGTAATACAGCTTTGATATTTGTAATAATGTAATACCTTTTTCCATAAAAAAAAATCCTATAGAAATTTAACCACTTCGTATTTATTTTAGAATAAATTAAACTGTTTTATAGATACTTTTAGAACAAATCTAACAGAAGCGATAATAGTGCAATGGGTTTTAACAATATTTCTAATTCATAGGTTATCTGCATCCTGGTATGTAATTATGTATGATTAAAGCAAGTGTTTTATTGTAGCGCAAGCGATATGTGTTGAAGGCGTTAATTAGATTCTTACAATAATATTTCAATTACAACTGCAAGTAGATTTTCCAGAAGTTGAGTAGGTTCTTTTTTTCAAGCTACGGCGAGGCACTACCCGCATTATATATTTTGTATGGGTGAACTCCGGAAATAATATTTACGGAGTCCGGTTAGTGAGCTCACCGAACTAGAAAAATTAAAATCCATTGAGTAATTTCTAAATTAAACAAGTTTAAATTTAGCTCTACAACTATCGATTTTGACGGGTTTAATGTATAATTTGAGATAGTCGTCATTTTTTGCATTGTTTATGAATATTTTAGCATTGTTTTAGCGGTATTGTAATACGCCTTTGGGCGTTTATTTCGTAAGGATTCGTTATAGGACAACAAGAATAACATTGACGCTAGTCAGCAAATCCAAAACAATATTTTTAAAATTTCGTATTTTCAGTTTGCCGAGTATCTTATGTCTATAATTCACATACGTGTCTGTGTATGTGTCAATTTTGTATCCCTGCCGCCTGTCTTAACGTTTGCTTTCACCAAACCTCGCGCTAAGAAAATCCAGACCTGAACGAGTCTCACATAAAACGCAAATGCGAGTACATTTTTTTATCTGAATTTTGATGATTTCGACTGAACGATTGTAAGATACAAGTAGATAACTGGTAGAACGGCCTCGTTTGCTGCATTTTTGCTTCGTACTACGCTTTGCCAGTAATATATTGCCGTAACTACTGTCTATATTTTTCGTAAAGTATGTCTGAAACCATGAACATAGGTTACCTTGAGAATGAGATTAACTGACTGTATACGGAGAGTGAAAATGGATAGTACTGAATAGAGAGAACATATAGCTTTCAATGAACCATTGACGTTTCTCAAGGGTGACAACTACCAATATATAACGTCTTTACTGCCACTCTAACTTTCGGGAGTGTTACTAACATAAAAAGTAAATAAATAAACAAATCAGATGGTTAGGGGTTCCTTTAGAAAAATAAAAGCGAAGAGAGTTCGTTTATCGATAAGGGGAGTCCGGTTTATCAAGAAGAGAGATTGTGTGAACTTTGGACTGAACTCCGGATTGGGGCGGTTTGCTGGTTTTCATCATTAGATATCACATTAGGGTTTGTTGTTGTTGTTGTTTGATTAAGCGACATCTAGACGCGGTTTTCCAAGGATCTCTTTGTACTCACGCTATATTTAGTCCATTATACACTCTAACTATGCATTTTGCCTATCTGAGATACCTAGTGATTTTTAACGTGTCACACATCGCAGTGGCACGAGACCTACAGCTTTACGTCTTATCCGACAGAAAGCCAACTTACAAATTTTCGCTAGAAAAATCTCACCGACCTCGGCCGGTTTCAAACCCGTGTTCCTTGGATCTAAAGGTAAGTGCGCTAACCACTAGACCACTGAGGCAGTTAGATTAGGCTTTACTAAATTAAGGACCGTGTGTTAGGCGGTTTAGATAATTTAGTATGAAAATCAAATTGTGGTTTCTTGTTTAGGTTGTTGGAGAGTATTCTATTTCCTGAATCCTGCTCCTTTGTCCGACTACACAGGTTTATAAATTCGGAAAAACTTTTGGAGCCGAGAAGACAAGCATGATTCTTAACGTTTTTCGGTGCGCTGAATTCGAATCCGTTGTCCGTTTTTCGAGATTGGCTCTACTTTTCGAGAAACAATGTATCAAATCTTGGCCAAGATGAAATACAATGAACACCAATGGAAAATTTGTGGCGATTTAAAGGTTCGGAACTATAAGAACATCAATTGTAATTGAATCTAAAACATTTATTGATTTAGGTATTATTAAACAGGTGGGTGATTGATTTGCTGAATGGGATGCAATCGGGATTCACAAAACATGACTGCTTTCTCTGTCTCTGGGTAGTAGTGCAACTGAGCATCATTATGTGAGAAAACATTGGCCAAGCCGTTGCAATGTTGAGCCCGCAAAAGAAAATGTCTGTGCTACACCACTTATTAACAAAAAAAAAGGTTTTACTGCCACCTCTACACGTCAAACTTGGCCTTATAGTGAAGGGCCGGCTTTCCAGTATTTTACCAAGCTCTTTCACAAAATTTCATAGGCGAAAATCCAAGAAGGTGTATTTGTCGGACTTGATATTAGAAAGCTAATTGATAACAACAACATTCCAAAGTGTTTAAAAGCCGACGAACAAACAGCACGGGCATCTTTTAAAAGTGTTGTTCACAACTTTGTCGGCAAACGAAAATCCCCGGATTTATAGATTCATTTCCTGCATTCCCTTCAGGATTTCTTTCCGGATAATTTGTGCGAGACGAGCGACGAGCGAGGAGAACGGCTACACCAAGATTTGATGAGAATCGAGAGACGCTACCAAGGATTTTAGGATGAGGGCATGATGAGCGACTGCTGTCGGACTTTAATGCGTGAAACGGACTCCCAACAATACAAACGACTCAGGTTTACTGCACTTCATTTCTGATATGTCACTTTTTTTTTCAATAAAATGGTCAGAAACCGCATAAAATCATAAGAAATGGTTACATCGATTATTTTGAAAACTAGAGCAAACGAAGAAAAACGGATTCGGATTCAGCATCGAAACTTACCTTAGAAACACCTTTTGGTTGCTCGGTTGTGCTATCGGACCCTCCGCAAGTAGCTGAGATTATCTGATTATTGTGTACCTTGCTTGGTGTGTCAGTTGGGTGTTTGGTGGACTTGAGCCCGATTCAAAGTTCCGCTCCAGTGTCCTACCATCTCGCCTCCCTGTCGGTAGCGAAGAGAACCTGATCGTTCAGCATTGAAAAGTAATTCTATGTAACAGTTAGTGTTCAGTAAGTTATTGCATTTATTTAATGATTAATATCTAAATTCTGATGCGTACATGAATTTCATAATTTGACGCGATATGACTAATGTGGTTTGATTGTGCAACTACGATTAAAGATGACAAATGTACCTAAAGCGATTGGGAGTTGTTCTAGGGGTGAACAGCGAACACTGCGCTTCGTGCTAAGGGAACAGTCAAGAGCGACCCTCGCGGAATAGCATAATTGGGTGTTAGAACGGCACATTAAAGGGACCTGTTCCTGGGTGTCGGACAAGCGTAACTCTTATTCTAAGGCTGATCTGCTTCGTAACTTGTCGTATTTATGTTAATATTATATAAACGTAACTGCAAGCGCACAAACGATATCTAAATTATGTCGTGTATTTC
Organism: Limonius californicus; assembly: GCA_014611495.1. NCBI lineage: Eukaryota > Metazoa > Arthropoda > Insecta > Coleoptera > Elateridae > Limonius > Limonius californicus. Next base: position 13,066 of record JABXWE010013540.1, read on the forward strand.
GAATAACTGACATTATTTCAATTATTTAGTCGAACAACTGCGATTAAAGCTCACAGGGGTAGGAAGCTATACCTACCTGGGTAAGAGACAAGCATAGCTTAATTGAGTATTAGAAGGGTATCTTAAAAGGACCCGTTCTTAGTGGTGAAAACAGGAATAACTCCGATGGTAGAGATGCCTAAATTCGCGCATATGTCAAATTAGCTGACGATATTGAAATGATGTTTTAAAAGGGGCATCTACAAAGTGATTTTTTAAAAAGTCAATTGCAGCAAGCCTAGAAAAAAAAGCTATTCCGTCTGCAGTCAGCTGTAATGAGCTTTGAATGACATTTACCTGTATGTCAAACTGTGTGACAGTTCAGGTAGTTAACAATTTTGGCCCAACAAAATGTCAAAATGAACAAGTATTTAGTTGCAACTGATTTGTAATTTATTAAGGTAAGTAAATTACAGGTTTTTCGTCAAGATTTCTTTCTTTCTGTTACAATTTTCATATTGTCAGATTCTAAAGCTGAATATAGACGGGACAATCCCTAGGCTACTGCAATTGACTTTTTAAAAAATCACTTTGTATGATTAGAACAAATAAAGACGTCCAAGTGATACAGAGCCGTTGTAGCGGTATACAGTAAACTCTACGCCTCGTACTAATGGAACAGACAAGAGCAACCTTGGCGGAATAGCAATTGCGGTGGTAGAAGGGCGCCTTAGAGGGACCTGTTCCGAGGTGAGGGGATAATCTTCTATATTACCTTCATGTTCAGCCTCATAACATGTCACTTTTAACTTAACATTACCCGAATTTGAAAATATAGACGAATGAAAGATACCAAATCCGTAATAATCAGAATACAATATTCGCTCGTCCTTACTTACTGAAAGCTACCACTGAATTATGACAAATAAATTACACTTAGCACCACGTACTGAGGGTCTCCTTACATAACGTGGGTGTTCACTGAGAATCTCATTTTTAATGTTTTGACTGACTAAGTCGTTAAGTGGTTAAACATTGTTTTAACCCGGTAAAATCAGGTAGTGAAAATTCAAAGAGATTACTTTTTTGTGCGTATATTTATCCGATAATAATATAAAATAATCATAAAACCAGCTAAAAATATGATGCTAGACTGAATCATAAGTACTTACCACTTCATTTGGTACAATGGGTAATTGCATAAGTAGGTTAACTAACACTACTTTACAATTAAATACATAATGAAAATATCTTTTTTACAATTTTGCAATCTGTTTATGGGAACAGTCTGAATAGCTACCGTTCCTATTTCAGTAGATACGATTTGCATTAAAGTGGAAAAATTATAGTTTTACTAACAAATATAATTATATCAACGGAGAAACGAAAGAATATTTTGTTGTATGGGGTGGGCCTGGCGTATCCAGGATTGACCCTCGAGTCGGCTCCATGTCAGATGATGATGATGATGATGAAATTGAAATTGATTTCTTGTAAATGTTGTTATGCTGTTTACGTGCTTACCAATAAAAGTGTTTATATTTAATTCCGTTTCAACGTGTGGTCTCCATAATTTTTGTATATTTAGACACTTGTATAAAACCAAAGAGCAGTATATTGTAAATATAGTGCTCTTTGATAAAACTATATATTGCTGGAACCAGCTCATATTCATTTACAAATCGGTAATGTTAATTATTTTTTATTTAATTATACTTCAGCATACAACATATTTACGTAAATGTTCACACAACTTTCTCGAGAAACTTGATTAGATCATTAGTTAGAAATTCTTAGAAACTGCTTGTAAGATTCGTACTCTGGCAATGCAATTACAATTACAGTACTGTAAGTACTGCATTTTACCAATGACAATTTTTATAAACGGAAAACACTTATTAGATTAAAATTCAAATTTTTAAAACACTGAGATCTTTTAAATTCAGATAATGGGACAATTCTTAAATAAGATTTAATTCACTTGTTCAAAATAATCTCTTAATTGATTAAGCCGTAAACGTAACGAACCCTAACGAGGATTTACTATTTAGGCCTTTGTTTCTTACTAGATTGCCATTGGACTTTCATTGTTGACTTGGTTAAGAACTTACTTCCAGAGCTATTTCTCATCCAACTTACTTTAGTTAGTCCAAGTCCTTACTGAAGATGGTAACTTAGTTGTCGAAATACGTATTTAGGTATTCTAAATATCTTGGAAATAAAGGGCCTTTTTTCAAAGTTTATAAACTTTAACCACCGTCTCCATTCAATCTTATAAACAGTTTTATTTTATTTCGTCTTGGTGTTGGCTTGAAAATATGGAGTTATACCGGAATTCTCTAGAGAAAATATTGCCTAAAGATTTTAGTTGAAACTTAATTATTTTTGCCACATTTGTGTATTTCTATATTTTAACGTTAGTGGAATATTTCAAGCGAATAATATTGTGATTCATAATGGGCGACAGTTGGTAGCACGAGAGCAGTAAAAATCCAAGTCAAAGACACCCTTGGAATTTTAAAGTCATATCTTAGATTAATCTTTAATTATAAAGATGTAAACATTATAAATATTTTAAGTGCCATAGATTACTAATTGTCAATTTACATTTCAAATGTTATTAGATTATTTATTTAATTAATTGATTACAGCAAAAGTGCCCTACGCAAAGGTTAGCAGCTGGTTTAAGGGGATGAGCAGTACATCCTTTTGGTTCCAGTATTCCAGCCCCAAGATGTTTGTGCCGCAGCCTCATAAATCTGAGACATTGGCACATTATGCGAAAAGAGGATTCGTCCTCTTCATGGCATAATCTGCAAGTGGGAACGTCTATAATGTCGATCCTATGTAGGTGTTTGTTCTGGTGACAGTGGCCCGTTAGGGGTCCTGCTAGGGTTCTGATTTGCTTCTTGTTAAACTTTAGAAGCTCTTGGAACTTTGGTAGGGGTTCCTCTCCGATAAAGAGTTTAGCCTGCCAAGGTCCTTGTTGCGACGACCAGTCATGAGCGAATTGGGTTTTCACCCACTTTGCATTTCTAGTTTTGCATTGCATTGTGGTATTCCGAGAACTGGTTCTGGTCCAAGCGGGTGCTTATTAGAGCCCTGTTTGGCCAGCGAGTCCGCCTCTTTGTTATCGTCGATGTTGCTGTGGCCTGGTACTCACAGCAGTTTTACTGAGTTATGTTAACAGAGTCGCATCAGAGCCAAGCGACATTCAAGCACTAGCTCCAAAGTTACTCTGCAGGACTTAAGGCTTGGCGAGCTGATTGGCTATTCGAGCAAATGTAGATATGTTTATTTGAGAATCCTTTTTCACCTGCGCCTATACCATCTTGGGTCCTAGACCCATCTGTGAACCATACAGGGCCCTTGGGTGTCAGAAGGTTGCAGTTTTGGGTGCTCCAGTCTTCCATAGCGGGAAGGACGGTTTTGTAGGGTGTGTTGAAGGAGTAGGTATCTGGTGAGCATACGGTCACTTCTCATATTGAAGATGACATGGGTCTCTGTCAACCTCGGCAGGACCCTCATGTGCCCCAGTGGTACTCCAGCATTTGACCACTGCCCAGCGCACTTTAGCCTGTAAGCTGCCTTCCTAGCCTCAGCCTCAATTACTACCTGAAGGGGCGCAAGTCCAAGAAGTGCCTGCAGAGCCGAGTTGCGGGCAGTTCGCATTGCTCATGTCACTCCTCGTTGGAGTTGACCAAGACGTTTTTCTGTTGTTTACTGTGGTGGTAGAGGGCCACCACACCAAGGCCGCATAGGTGAGTAGGGGCCCCTTATTACCGCCATGTACATCGTGAAAATATTACTGTCGATTATTATCTTCAGAATATCTTAACCCCCTTTTTCAATTCACTTCATGATGATGAAATTAGAAATGGTTACTTCCAGCAGGACAAAGCCACAGCACATACAAAGCGATTTTTTAAAGTCAATTGCAGTAGCCTAGGGGTTGTCCCGTCTATATTAAGCTTTAGAATCTGACAATATGAAAATTGTAACAGCATAGCTGCCAATAAGTAAATAAAGAAGCTTCAAACCTGTAATTTCCTTACCTTAATAAATTACAAACCAGTTGCAACTAAATACTTGTTCATTTTCACATTTTGTTGGGCCAAAATTTTTAACTACCTGAACTGTCACACAGTTTGACATACAGGTAAATGTCATTCAAAGCTCATTACAGCTGACTGCAGACGGAATAGCTTTTTTTCTAGGCTTGCTGCAATTGACTTTTTAAAAAATCACTTTGTATGTGTTAACATTGCCATACAATTTTTACAGGAATTTTATGATGATCGGTTAATTAGTAGACATTTATTTCCACCAAGGTTACCCGATCTTACAGAATGCAATTTCATAAAAGTTAGATGAACTTACCCCTGATACTGAATGTGTTTGAAAATCTTAACATTTATGTTTAAAAACAATGGTCAACAATTTCTACATCTTTTGTAAAATCCTTTTTATTATACTTATCTGGAAACACCTTGTTTTCATCTGTTTTTACAAAGACGTAAAGGTGGCATTTTCAGAACAGCGCACGGAAAATTTTTCCCGATCTCCGTTTTTTTTTCCGTGCGCTTACAGTTTTAACTTTTTTGAGATCTCGCCATTCCATAAAAAGTTGATACTCGTGTTCATATCTCGACCTGGATTTTGCTGGTAACAAATCAGCACTGGCTTGTGCCGCTAGCTCTAATATGTTCATAGGAATATCTGGATTTTCTTCCGAGAACATTTTTTAAAACTAACATGAATTAAACTGACAGAAAATAAAACAATGCCGATAATAAATATATCGTTGCTATGGAAATGTTAATCATGTTTGGTACTATTACGATGTATTATGATTACTTTGAAAATAAAATGTTCTAAATTTACTTTTTATCCTTTTTTGCGTTGTTTTCAGATAAGTATAATAAAAAGTATCGTTCATTACACGTCCGGAAATGGATTTTTCCGTGCTTGCATGATTTCCCGTGTTCGGCTTCGCCTCAAACGAGAATTTGTCACGCGCGCACGGATAAATCCTTATTTCCAGACTCCTAATGAAATATACTATTATTTACTTTGTTCTGTAAATGTGTATGCAATAATTTTATTTCAAATAAACGTTTATTTACATAGCCCATAACTGCAGAACCTCACTACTTCGACCACAAGGACCCCGAACACTCCAGACGACAATGTAACCTTGAATATTTATAGCTAACTAAAACAATAGACAAACACTAGCAAAATAAAGTTTCAATTTTAAATTTCTATTAAATAATTAAATCGATAACCTATTATAATATATATTATACACTTCGCAACAAAATTAAGGGATATTACAAAAGATCTGGAATTTTTGTAAACTACTTTTCCTACTGCAGTTGCAATGGCAAAAAATAAATGTTTTGTTATTGGTTCAATATTTATATTCAATAATAACAGCTACAGTTTTACAATTCACGAAGAAACTAAATGAATTTCAAATTACACCACAAAATGTCAATTCATACCAAATTAATATCGGGTGTGACCACCTTTGGCTTGTATGCAAGCTCTTATTCGCGAAGACATACTTTCAATTAACCTGCCAATAACGTCCTGTGCAGTTGTTGCCCAAATTTCTACTAATCTAGCAGACAACTCATCTAGTGTTCTGGGAGGAACTTGTAGCGCTCGGATTTGTCGTTTTAGGTGATCCCATAGATGTTCTATGGGATTCAGATCCCGGCTACGCGCTGACCATTCCAGAACATTAATATTGGCAGCTGCTAACTCATCAGTCACAATTCGCGCTATATGAGGTCGAGCATTGTCCTGCATTAAAATAAAGCCAGGTCCGTGTTGCACAGCAAAAGGTTCTATAATTGGTATAACAACATTATCTCTATACCTTGCTGCAGTCATAGAACCTCTATTAAGGACCACAAGGTTCGTGCGATTCGCGAAACTTATACCTCCCCATACCATAAGGGACCCGCCACCAAAACGCTCTATTTCTCTGATGTTGCACTGATGAAATCGTTCACCTGGTGCCCTCCATACTCTCTCACGTCGGTCATTGGCTGAGAGACAAAATCTGCTCTCATCTGTGAACAGCACGTGCATCCAATTTTCGATTGTCCAGTTGGCATACTGCCTAGCAAAGTGTAATCGAGCTCTTTTGTGTGCTGCTGTGAGAACAGGTCCAGTAGCGGGTCGATGAGGTTTCAGATTTGCTCCGCATAGCCTCCTTCTTACAGTTTGTACACTTACAATTGTGCCTGTTGCAAGCACTAACTCAGTTTTTAAATGCCTAGCAGTACAAAACCGTTCTCTTTTAGCAGTTATTCGCAATAAACGATCCTAGTACCGTAGTTTTTCTCCTTCTACCTTGACCTACCCTTCTATGATAATTACCGGTATTCTGGTATCTACACCAAGCTCGGCTAACTACTGACTGCGAAACTCCAAGACTTCTTGCCACTTCTTGTTGCGTATGACCTTCTTCAATAAGTGTCACCAGTTTCACTACATTTTCGTAAGCTAAGAAGTTACGGTGACGGATAGCATCAATTTTAAGTAAAAACTGTTCATTTGTTTACTAAAACTGTTATTTTTCGGACATCCTGATTTGCATTATTATTTATTTTTATTGGCAGATTACTCGTTTTCCGTAATTTTGGAATCAAACGTTTAAAAATAAGTACCAAAAAGATCATTTTATAATTTCAATGAGGTTTAATATCAAAATTATAAATAAGTCTATAAAATATTGTATTATCCCTTAATTTTGTTGCGAAGTGTATTATATCATCGGTTGCATAGCGAAGCACAGCGGACGCCGGTCAAACGGTATTCGTAGGCCAGCACAATCCGCGCTGGTCAGTACTTGGCAGGGTGGACCAATATAGTGGCATATGCAACCGGTCGTACTTCGGAGACTACGTAAAACCGTCGGTCCCGATTGTCATACGAACATCTTTGACAATCGTAAACCATGTAGTGCAACTTTTGTTCTCTGTTCTACGGGTAAGACTGGCTTCCTACCCGACATACGTGCAAAGAGGGCTCACGGAACTTATTTCATTGTAGGTAATTAACAGGTCATTGGCCTATACACAGAAGATGAAGAACCTACTTAAATTTGAAATGTAAACTGTCAATTATTAATGTATGATAGTTAAAAATATTTATAATGTTTACATTTTTTTAATTACAGGTTAATCTAAGATAAGACTTTAAGTTTCCAAGGATGTCTTTGACTTGGGTGTTTATTGCTCTCACGGTATATTTACTTCGGGGTGGTAATTGATTTGCCTCGTTTATATATTCATGGTGAATTTATTTTATTGTTAATTTTAATGTTTTTTTATAACAATTACAAACTGTGGTTACTACAGATATATACTATCTAATTACTACCAACAATTTGAAATATTTAAAGAAATGTATGTATACAGGGTGCGTCTGCTAAGACGAATCGGCTTGATATCTCGCTTATTTGAAATATTAGAAAAATATGTTTGGACAGATTGTAACAGGTAGTTGTCTCTATGTATGGGCACTGTATTATTTTTTGGCTGTTCCGACTAGATTAAACAATTTTTTGAAACTTCTTATAAAAATTAATTTTAAATTAAAATCTTGAGTGGTGTGCATTTCTTAGAACGTTGTTCTTCATTTTTTACAAATCGTTTGCTTCATCAGTCCTCATAAAATAATTTTAAAAATGTTTGAATTATGTCCGGCAGTTCAAATTAATGCGGTATTAACGTAAAATAAAACTAAAATATATCTACTTGGAATTAGATAGCAGGAAACAGCAAATTTTAAATGCGGTATTTTGCAGTTACGTGTTAGATCGTGTAAGTTGTTGATTGTAGATTGCAGCTATTGCGACATTAATTTGTTTAGTTTAAATTACACTGCTCCTAGAAATGAACGCACCAATTATTAATGTTGCGACAAAAGAAAAGTGGTGCGCTATCTACTTCAACCAAATGCATGGAATGAGTGTCTGATACAAACGTGATAGACACATGTTACTCTTGGTACCAGTTTCTACATCTTTAACTTTGTTAAAAAAAATTAATCAATTTTACATGCACATTTACAATTTACTTGTAGTTTCGTTTTACTTTAAAACGTATCAAATCGTGTAGCTATCATCAAACAATTGCTTGTACCATCAGTTCTATTTAAAATGCAACGTATCTCAAGAAACGTATCTCAAGAAATTTAAGTCGTGATGAGTGTGTCACAGCCCTTACTTTGTCCGAAGAAGGATATTCTTTCCGCGCTATAGCTGACAGACTTGGGGTGAACCACACAACCATTGCTCGGGTCATCCAGCGTTTCAGAGAAACTAACGAAGATGACAGGCGACCAGGGCAAGGGCGACCACGTGCTACTACCGCTGTAGAAGATGATTTTCTTCGAATGTGTGCACTAAGAGCGCTTTACCATCACAAGATCCCTCCAACAACAACTTTAAGCAGCACATAATGTGCAAGTTAGCATTGAAACCGTTTGCCAACGTCTTCTGGAAGGAAACTGAGAGCCAGATTACCAGCTACTGGCCCACAGTTGACTGCAGACCACCGCGGACACAGACTGGATTTTGCTAGAAACCACTTGAATTGGGAAAATGGCGATTGGAAGATTTTGTTCACAGACGAGTCCAGATTTTGTTGTGATAGGAGCATTCGAGTTTTTCGAAGTCCAAATGAATGATATGCTTAATGCAATTTTCCCCCACGACTGCATTTGGTGGTGGCTCAATAATGGTATGGGGAGGTATATCTTTCACTGCCCGCACTGATCTAGACATCTTTCCCAACGGCATTTTAAATAGTCGGAGGTACATTACGGATATCTTAGAATAGTATGTTGTGCCATATGCCCCATACATCGGAAACAACTTCCGTTTAATGCACGACAACGCGCGGCCCCACACAGCCAGAATTGTGCAAGAATACCTAGGCGACGTTGGTATTCCTGTTATGCAATGGCCAGCTAGAAGTCCCGACTTGAATCGGATTGAGCACCTCTGGGACATTCCCGGAAGAGAAGTACGATCCCTTCAACCACCCCCTGTAACTCTTAATGACCTAGAGAATTCATTAGTGGAAATGTGGGATAATCTTGAACAAGAGCAGTTAAGTGTGTTAATTTCAAGCATGGACCGTCGTTGTCAAGCTGTCATAACAAGTTGAAGCGGAAACACAGCCTACTGAACCTGTAGGCTAAACTTACAATTTTTGAGTTTTCGAATTTTGATTTTCTTAATTTTTGCGTTGATTGTTGTTAAATTGCGTTGATTGTTGTTAATTTGGATAAAATATGGTTTACTTAATTTTAAGCATTATCTATGATTAACCGTACTTTATTACATGCAATACTTTAAATAATATTGCGATTGTTAGTTGTGGTGCGTTAATTTCTTGGAGTAGTGTATTTACAAAATAATTAAAACACATATACAAAAAATGACATCTGTCGATGAGCATCGAAATGACCCCGGCCGGGAATCGAAACCGGGCGTATCGCATGAGAATCGTGCGCTTCTAACACGAGACCACAGTATAATCTTATATTGTGACGAGACCATAGTTGACACGAACTAATATGTAATTGCAAAATGCCACATTGGAAAGTATCGGCGCAACTTTGTTTCCCATTACTTGATTTCCAGGTAGATATAGTTTTGTGTTGTTTTACATATTACGTTAATCACGCAGTAATTTGAATTGTCGAACAAAATTCAAAAAACTTTTTTTAAATAGAATAAAACTAATGAAGGGAACGATTAGTTTAAAGTAGCAAAACAACGTTCTCAGTAATACACCCACTCAAAATTTTAAATTGAAAAAAAATTTAAACAAAAAATTTCTAAAAAATGTTTAATTTAGTCCGAAGACCCAAAAAATGCATAGACTACACTAGTATTACAATTAGTTCAAAAATAATTTTTTTATACAGTCGAACTCCCATACGTGAATCCCCATTTAATGATTTTTCTATGTAATGATTTTCTTGCAATGATCTTGACGTTCAGACTCAATTACATGAAATACTACCTCTAAATTATGATGTAAATCCTCCATATTGAGATGTTTTTCTTTAAAACTTGTACCATGTTAACCAGGTATCCAGATAACATTTTGATTAAGAAACGCTATTTCTAATTTGTGTGTTCTCAAGAAACTTGTATATTCTTAGTCAAGTAAAAAGAAGATTATGAAATGTTCATAAATTTAATAAAAACTGTTATTGAGTTTGTACAGCTGATGGACAAGATTTTAATCGTGTTATTGGAATCATTCTTGGGTTTCACATCCCTTAAATTACTATATGGAAGTCCGACTGTATTTAAAATAAGCCAGATATCAAGCTGATTCTTCTTAGCAGACTCACCCTGTGTATGGTAACTCAAAATCAACTGCAGGAACATTTTTTTACAGTTTTACTTATAGAAAAAAGTGAGGTTATAAAATGCCCCAGTAACGACTACAGAAACTTCTTATGTCAAAAAGATCCACTTAGTATGATTACATTTACTGGATGTGTTTCTATGATTTAATTTGCAAATCTATAAATTTCTGTAAGTACGACCGTGATTGTACAAACAAGAATTACGGGGGGCATTGATATCTAGTTAGCCTGGAAAGTTTCTAGTAAAGAAAAATGAATATGGTAGCTATGGTTACAACTACGATGTTTTATAAATAAGTTGTCAAAGTTTGATCTCCATAAGTTGAACGATGATCAAACTGTGAATTTTTGAAAACAGCATGTCTGTGAAAAAGATAGAATTTGAAAAAATGAGTTTCGTTCAGTTATTAAGTAGTTATTTTTGAAAGGGTTATCGGGTAAAGAAAGTTTTACTGATATGATAGAAACCTTAGGTGATCAGTGTCCTTCATACGCCACTATTAAAAACTGGGTTGCGGAATATAAAAGAGGAAGATCAAATGTGAAAGATGAGCAGCGTCCTGGAAGACCAATTTCTGTGACCACTCCGGAAAACATTGATTCTGCCCATGATATGATTTTAGAAAATCGACGTATTGAGATTAAGAATATTGCAGAAGCATTGCACATTTCCTATAAACGTGTGTGTCACATGATTCATTACGGCTTGGGTATGAGAAAGCTTTCGGCAAAATGGATTCCAAGATGTTTGAACGTTAATCAGCGCGCGTTCGATTGACAACGTCAAAGAAAATCTGCCTCCGTTTTGCAGAAGATTCTTCAAACGTTTTGGATCTCGGCTTGTTACTATGGACGAAACGTGGATCCATCACTATGACCCAGAGACTAAAGAGCAATCTAAACAGTGGAAGCATGTTGGTTCTCCATGACCCAAACAATTCCGTGTTCAAAAATCAGCTGGCAAGATTCTTGCTTCAGTTTTCTGGGACAAAGTTGGGATAAATATGGGATAAAACGGAGTAGAACTATCATATTATATTATACTGAATTGCTAACTAAATTACGTAAGGAAACTGTGGAAAATAGCCGCGGAAAACTTGCCAGAGGTGTGCTCTTTTTTGCAAGACAACGCTCCTGCTCGCAAGTCGTTGATTGCACTGCAAAAAATTGGTTTTGAATTGGTTGACCACCCGCCCTATTCTCCGGATTTAGCACCGTGAGACTATTATTTGTTCCCGAAACTCAAAAAACATTTGAAAGGTAAAAGATTTTCGACAAATGACGAAGCAATATGTGCCGTGCCGTTGAGGAGTGGTTTGCAGACCAGGACAAAGATTTTTTTTAAATGGCTTATAATTACTTTATGAACGTTCTGCTAAATGTATAATTCTTAAAGGCGATTGTGTTGAATAAATAAAATTTTGTTTTGAAATATTGTGGCGTTTTATATGATAGGCTAAGTACTTATCAATACCCCCTCGTACTTGATAAACTTTTATTTAAAACGTTTTTTTTTATGATCATTATTGTCAGAAATTCTCTTACTTTTTATCCGCTCTGTATGTGCGAAGCACCAACCTGGTTACATAACCGCAACGGACGAGTGCAGTGATCTTATTTAGTAGGTTAAAGCACCGATACAAATACATATTATGCTTTTGAAAATACGACGAGGTAAAATATTTCGACTACGAGAAAGTCTAGACGAAAATGTTTTGTTCATGCGTTTAAAGAAACTTTAATTATTTACCCAATTTGTATTAATTATCAAATTCTTTAAATTTGATTAACTATAATTAGAATTCAAATGGTTAATGTAAAGACACCTCTGATATATTTTAAAAAATACAATTTTAAAATAGTCGCTAATACAAATTCTTGAATGAAAACAGGGATTTTTTAGCATTAAAAGTGTACGGTTTTGGAATACGGTTTTCGGTTTGCTCCAATGAATGTTAGCAATAATTTGCTTCTAAATGTGGGTTTACGTATGTTCCGTGGAATTAAAGAAACACTACGCAAGGAAGTTATAATCTAATGATGGTACAGGCATGTTTCTAAATTCACGCATCATTACCGGTTGGATAAGCGCAAAACGAGCAAAAACTTTGCTGATACAGGTGCGTGCGCACGATAAGCCTCATTCGTCCATTTTCGGAGCGGGAGAATTGTTCGGCATTATTCAGTATTGATCCACCTGATTTGTGCAATTGTGTGTTTTGTTGTGTTGCTGAAGCATTTTTATACATCGGATTTAATAACAATGTCAAAGGTAAACTCTTTTAATGTTTCTCTGCACGAGTTTATTACGTAAACAATTTATTCCACTGTGATTACGGTTGCCGTCCAACAATTTTAGGATTACGTTTCATTTTCATCAGATTGACTGTTATATCTCGGTTGACCGTCTTCCGAACCGAACATATCATCAATATTATACTAACGTTTCGTTAAATGAGAATTCAAACTAAACCGCAGTGTTAATCTTAATTCTGCGGCTATGCGCTGATAACACAGTTTTATCATATTTGTGCAGGTAGAGCTGAATTGTGTCAGTTCCATAAAACGTTAGGAATCGATTAACAATTTTCAGTACTACAAAATTTATATTTTTGCTAAGCTGTTATCGTTTGCTGAATACAAACATATATATCAAATTTTAGATTAGCAGCAAGCGTTTTCCTAGTTTATATCAATTAATGGCTTTCGCACGGGGGTCATGAATTTTTGATGTTCCATGCCTTGACATGGAAATGTCATGCAGGAACAGTTATTGTCCAGGTATTGTATAAAACTGAAATTAGATCGACTGCTCTTCTGTAGTTTTTGTAATTGGAAGCGATGTGTTGAAATTATTCCAGTACACGATTACTTTGTCTTTGTTTATCGTATTGAATCCATTAATATGATACGATTTGGAGCCCCAGACGTTGAGGAATAGATTCTATTTTGTGTAAACACATGTCCGGAAGCATATCAGTATAGGTCCGGAAGCGCCTCGTTACGGTATATCAATTTAACTTGACAATTTAAATATTGCATGTGATCAAACTTAACCAATAGCATGCCCCAAATCAATCATATATGCACTTTATGGATGGTATGTACATGTGCAATGTTTGCGCAGCAATATTTTTCAAAGAATAGACTTGTGCTGAAGAGGGAATGTTGAATATTATACATGTGATATAACCTCAAAATTATCGAATTGAATGAAACCCATATATCATGCAGTAGATATTTGATATTTACAGTTTAGTGTAGTTCAATAAGTGGTTTAGTCAAATTTCTACCACCATGAATAGCAATTATATATTCACTGAACAGATTTACGCAAACAAATTTTTTTACTATCTTTATTGTTAGTAAAATATAAGAAATATTTATCTGCCTTCCAAACCTTCATAAATATCGGTAATTTTACATACGTTTGAAAAAAGAACGATGCTGCTTAATTAAGTCATTAGTACTGTCAGTGAAATAGTAAATACATATTTCTCTGGCATATAAATCGAATAATAGTTTAAAAAAGCAAACTGTGTTAACAATTAGGAGTTATTAGTAATTCTGCATACACTTGCATCAAATAAGCTCAACTGCAGTGCTATTTTATAAATCTAAGGATACTTTAAAATTCTGTAACTATTAGTATTGCTCATGAAATATTAGAATATATTTCTCTTGCATATAAAACTTTTGATAATTAAAAGCAAACAAATTGTGTTAACTGTTACCAGTTATCGATAATTCTGCATACACTTGCGTCAAATAGGATCAATGCAATGCTAAAAGCCAAGGCTGTAATTTGCTGTAACTATTAGTATTGCTTGTGAAATATTATAATATATGTTTCTTGCATATAAAAATTTTGATAATTTACAGAAGCAAATTGTCTTAACAGTCAATAATTATCCATAGTTTAGGATGCACTTACGGCAAATAAAAATATTTTTGATGCTTCTTAAATAAATTAAATTCTGTAACTATTAGTATTGTAAAAAGTAAATTATGATAACAATCACGTATTATCAATAAATGCCGCATTCACTTGCGACAAATAAGATTTAAGCTAAGGTAAATTTAAAATTCTGTAACTATCATAATGTCAGTGAAATAGTAAAAACATTTTTTTTGGCATATAAAACGTTTGATAATTTCAAAACTTAAATTGATGTTAACAGTTAAGAATTATCCATAGTTTAGCATGTACTTGTTGTATTATTGAATTGAGTTAATGCGAATTTGAAATTTTACAACTGTTTGTAGAGTGTCAAACTTTAAAGAAATATTTCTCTTGCATGTAAAACATTCAATAATTTGGCAAACAACAAGGCAAATTGTGCTAACAGATTAAAATTATCAGTAGTTTTGCAAGCACTTGCGGTATATAAAAACATTTTCTTTCCATGCTATTTAATTAATTTTAAGACGACCTTAAATACTATTTCTACTGACTGTTAAATAGTAAACAATATTGCTCTAGCATGTGACACAGTCAATAATTTAAAAAAGACAATTTGTGCTAACAGCTTAGAATTATCCGCATCTCTGCGCACTTGCGATAAATACATACATTTTCCATGTTATTTGATGAATTATTTAAGACTACCTTCAAATTCTGTAACTATTTCTACTGACTGCCAAATAGTAAAAAATATTGCTCTAGCATATAACACATTCAATAATTTAAATAAGGCAAATTGTGCTAGCAGTTTAGAATTATCTGTAGCTCCGCAAACACTTGCGACAAATAAAATCATTTTCCATGTTTTAATTTTTGAAGACAACCTTATTCCTCTTGCATGTAACACATTCAATAATTTAATAAGTGGACGCGACTGCCTCCCTGGACTTTCCCATACTGGAAACTGTTCATATCATCTTTATTCAACAGTAGAGTTATTTTCCTCAAAACGGTTGTTCAAGTGCTATCCTAAAACCTTGCCTCGTAACGAACAGACTTACCCTTAATTTCCTTTTAATATGCAACCAGGCATACTTCATTCTCTACTATATACGTCGCGCGGTCTAACTAGTACCAATCGCTATTGCTACCGAGGTAAAATTTTCTAAGTCCCTGGAAATTATATTTTGTAGGGCATAAAAAAATCGATTTTTTTATTTTCGCGGAAAAAGATTCTTTGACGCAAACAAATAACAACCGTTAGAATAAAAAAAATATTTTTCTAAAAAAGAGAGGGGAGGGGGCCGGTGCGCTTACATATATCCACGAGTGTAATATTTCTTTGCATATTCATATGCTCCATTACGTACTGAGCGATTCAGTGAAAACCCCAGCTTCCTATCTTTTTTCGTTTATTAATTAAAGGAGTTTGAAGTTTAAAACTTCCAAGCTTCGTAGAGGGCGCCACAGGAAAATTACGGAGTTCTTCAAAAAACATATCGATAGCCCCTTGCGAGGTCTGTCGACATATGAAGTTTAAAAAAATTCCTTGGAGCAGTTTTTGAGAAATAATTTTTTGAAAATTTCCAAAATTTTGAAATTTCGTAATTTAGGCCCCTTATAATTTTTCAAAAAACTTTTTATATCACCTCATTTTACCCTTCATATACTATTCAGAAAATAAAAATCATTTGAATCGATTCATCCGTTTTCGAGTAATTGGGCGTTAAACTCAAAATTTTCAAAAAATCATAGCGCCCTTCATTTTAAAGCTAAGCGAGTTCGGCAAAAAACTAACAGATTTGTCTTATGACCCTCTATCGTTATCCGCGATAAAAGTTTCAAAATTGTAATCACGAAAAAAGTGATACCAAAAAACATGCGTAACTTCCGCTTCCGGTTTCGGATTTTTTTGAAAAGCTTATTTTTTCGATGAATTTTCGATACACCCCCGCATTCCAAAGCGCATCAAAATCGGAACAATACTTTCGGCTGTAGGAGCGTCACATACGTACGTACATACGTACGTACATACGTACGTACCCACCCACAGACAGACATTTTTAAAAACCACTTTTTTGGGTTCCTAGAGACCCAAAACGGATATATCCGTTAAAATCTCGATTTCGAAAATTTTCATGATTTCATATTACCCTATACCTATAAGGTATGGGAAAGTAAAATATTATCAATATGAAGTATTTTAATTTTAAATCAAGTAAGCTTAAAAATAAATCGAGGTGGACCTATTGTTTGGCCAGTAAGTCTCCCGATTTGAATGCTTTAGATTTGCTTTTTGTGGAGACACTTAAAAAGTATGGTGTACCAAACGGAAGTACCTGACATAGTTGAATTGGGGCGTCGCGTCGGATTGAACACAGTTGGGCAGTCATTCGAGATACTGCTAGAATATTCTAACGCGTTTATTCTTCGCTCTTATGACATATGGATGCTTGTATCAGAGTTTATGGAAGCAATTTTGAGCTATTATTATTATTATTATTATTATTAGTTATTACGTATTAAAGTATAACATTAAAAATAAAAATTATATTGTTATATTATTAAAGTATTGCGAAACTTTTATTTATTCATAACTTTTTTGGAGAGCATTTCCGAACAAATAATTATATGTCTTTTTTCTTATTTTGGGTCGTGGAATAGACTCTTAAAATCACCCTGTATGCGGCCTTGTAAAAGCTTAATTTGGTGGTAGTACTTATTTTCTTTTTTCCTATTAGCGTGCCATTTATTTGGTAATAGAGCTGCTTGCTTACTGAACCCTGTTTTGTAGTTCCCGGGCTATGTTTTCCTCTCTTGTTAGTATATTTCCTAAGAAATCGTATAAGCTTATAACTTGTAACCTTTCTCCAATTATTGCTATATCTATATTGTCTTCTCTTTTTTCGTTCTTGTTTATTGGCGGAGTCTTGCTTTTATTAATGCTTGCCTCCAGGCAGATTTTGCAGATGTTAACGTTTCTTTGTAATTCGTTTTTAGTTTTAGATATCAATTTGATGTGGTCTGCATAAATTAGGTTGAAGGTCTGTATTAGGGCTACATTGTAATATTTTGGAATGGAAAGTCTTACCTTTGTCTTGCATTTTTAAAATATTTCGTACATAAAAATTATGGAGACTTAGGCTCCTTTCTCAATGGTTTACGTTCGTTTGATTATGCCGCTTCTTACGGGTTAAAGTTTTATTTTATTGGCCTCTCCGTAGCCGATTACTATCTTATTATTTCCCAAATACAGTCTAGTGGACTATTTTTTTGTTATCCTAGAGAAATGCCGATGAATATTTTGTCTACGCGCTTGAGCGTGAACGTTTTCTGGAAATTACCTGCCCTTGAGGGAGGATTACGTGTTTAATTATTCTACAATTCTTGCAACATATTTAGTAATATGGCGAAATACTTCTGCTGCTGCATATCGCCATTGCGTTCTCTCGGAAGTCGGCTTAAGATCTCCTTTCAACTAGGTTGCTTTCTAAGACCTCAGCGCCGACAACAAGTACTGCAAGAGCGGTTTGGGTTTCGGTGGGTGTCCATTGCGTGAATTTTCGTATCGCTGTTATCACCGTGGGGTGAACAGAATCATCGACAAGTGTCGGATTTAAGAAACACGTTGGATTTAACCCTTGGAAGGTAATTCATTGCGAATTTGCTGATCGCCTTTGGCTAATTAATATCCAACCCCTTTTCTGACTCTCTGGATGTGCCGTTGCTGCGACAGTGCAAGAACACTCGAAATTTCCCGTTTCCTGAAGTTCCAAGGAAGAACCTAGGAACACCCCAAATTGTGCCTCTCTCTATATTCCGTACAGAAGAAAACATGGATGTGCCGCTGCTGCGACAATGCAAGAACACTGGAAATTTCCGGTTTTCTGAAGTTCCAAGGAAGAACCTAGGAACACCCCAAATTGTGCCTCTCTCTATATTCCCTACCGAAGAAAACCCGGATGTGTCGCTGATGCGACAATGCAAGAACACTCGAAATTTCCGGTTTTCTGAAGTTCCAAGGAAGAACCTAGAAACACCCCAAATTGTGCCTCTCTCTCTACTCCCACCGAAGAAAACTAAGGTAAAACTTACCAATGTACTATACAGTGATTGTTTTCCCCTGTTTACCAGTGCTTCGTTGGTAACTAAGAAATAGAACAGTTTAGTTCCCTTGTAATATTAAAAGTCAGGCAACCTTCAGTTGTCCCAGCGTTTTATTGCACGTTAAGGTTAAAGTTTAATTAATTCTGTAAACTCTAACGTCGCTGGCTGCGTAGATCTGTTCATTAAAGTAAATATCGCAAGGCAATGGCGGCGAGCTCTTTGGTTTGGGCGTCCCAACACGCCTGTGTATAACCCATAGTTTTGTTTTCTTGCTTGTTCTAAATTGTACTATTTGTGTGCTATATTTTACTCAATAGGTTTGGATGCACTTAAAATATAGTACGATCTTTTATTCGGGTTTATTTTTATTGTGGGAATGAACTTGTATACTTTATATACAGGAGGAGGCACTATAAAAATGTGTTCGATTCCCGTAAGCTGCTGTTTTCTCGGCCCTCCTACGAGAACCTGAATTCAGCTGTAACTTGGAGGGTGGCCCCATTAATTTTGACTTGCCCTGTACATAACTACGATAGATTTCCTTCCCTTAAGCGTTTCTCGTGAACGACCCCTACTCCACTGAGATAAGCCGAAGGCACTTCCATCTTTCTTGCTGCGGGCTGACGAAAAAGCTCGTTTGGCCCGTAACAAATGCCCTTTTCCATACTCATTGTTTCTGATGTTTCTCCATTTAATTAATTTATGCAACATAAAAAGATTTTTTCACCATAATGTATAAAATTGAAAGTCACATTCAAGATGATTTATTTACAAAGTTTTATTTTTTTGTAGACAAGATTGCTCAGCAACTTTCCTTGACATTAGGCTAGCTTTCGATAAAGTTTGGCTTGCAGGATTGCTGTACAAAATCAGAAAACTATTCCCTGATAACATCTTCATTATACTAAGATCATACCTACAAGACCGACGCTCCCTTACAAAATCCCAGTATGAATATACAACAATCTTTCCAATCATGTCAGGAGTCCCGCAGGAAAGCGTGCTGGGACCGGTACTGTATTTACTTGTCATGGCAGATCTACCCACTAATACTAATACTATAATAGCCACTTCTGCAGATGACACCGCTGTACTAGCTACGCATAAAGTGCCTACATAGCTACAGAAATACGGCAAGACAATATAAATAAGATACAGAAATTGATGAAATTATGGCGAGTAAGGCTAACGAAAACAAGTCAGTGTATGTGACTTTTACCGTAAGAAAAGGAGCATGCCCTCCCTTCCGACTAAACAACCAACAGATACTTCGGAAGAAACTAAATACCTCGGATTCCATCTTGATCGATGCTTGAACTGGCGGAAGCATCTGGGATTGCAGCTCAGTAAAATCTACTGGATTATCGGCAGGAAGTCTAAAGTTTATTTGGAAAACAAACTATTAATTTACAAATCAATTCTAAAACCTGTGTGGACATTTCCAATACAACTATGGGGCTCAGCTTCCACCTCTAATATAGAAATTATTGAAAGATTTGAGTGCAAAGTGCTGCGTATGGTTGTTGATGCCCCATGGTTTATTCCCAACTACCTAATCCGCCACGATCTCCACGTGCGAGTGTTCAGCAAGAGATAAAAAATTATAGTGTTAGCTATCTTTCGAGGTTAAGTGCCCATCCAAATCGTCTAGTGAAACAACTTCTTAGAAGAACCGTTGGTAACCCTAGACTTAAACGCCATAATCCCAATGACCTAACAACTAGATTTTAAGTTAGTTTTAAGTTCACCCCAATAGCCAATAATAATCGTTATTGATTAAAATATAAAAAGGAGTATGCCATTGGATAGTATCTTGCATGTGAGTATTCTATTGTCAAACTAATTACTGAATATCCAGATGGACAAATTGTAATAAATTGGGATATCAAAAAAAAATCTTGCTTATTAGAACTTATATTATTATAAATTTAAATTAAATTTAATTATAAAATTATTATTATAAACTTATTACTTAGACTCATTTAATATACCGTTTTTCAAACATTTTTGTAGCTCTGTAACTCATGTCATTTATAACATACTTATGAAAGTTGCTGCCTTGAAACTATATATTATTGTTAGTAGTTCACTAGTATTGCATGCATATAATTTATGGATTAGTTGATTTTAGTACATTAATTTGAAAGGCCCCAAGAAACAAGGGTATTTCACTGTACAAAAATACAAAGAATGTACAGAGGAACCGCTTACTGAATTTCTCAAAGAATTCTCCTCTTTAATCTGATTTATTAAAATGCTAAATTTATTTCCTTTGACAAATTGTAATCCTGCTACCCGAAAACCATATATTTTAAAAGCGTGCAAAAATATATTCTTCTCGCAGTGTACCTACATTAAAAATAAAGCATTAATAAATTTACACTCCTGGCATTTTTCATAAAACATTATTTTGCAAACTCCACTGATTTTGATTCATTTAAGAATAACTACCATATCTATAGTTCCAAATAAAATTGAAAATGTAACAAGTTCTTCTAAAAGTGCTCAATTGATACCGGGGGATATTTTATTCCGGTGCGAAGTCTATATTAATCGTGAATCACGGAAGTCGTTTAAATTCGCTAATATACTTGTCTTATACGCATACCTTGCTCTATCAAATTGCTATGTAGGCGTTTGAGATACTTAAAATGTTTATGCGCAACACTTTATATACGAAAAAGTTGTATTATG
>JABXWE010013541.1:0-11447 GCA_014611495.1 Limonius californicus
AGTGGGCTGGCTACCGTCGAAAACCACTCGGAGCCTAGTAGTTTCGCTTTCTTCCCTTAAAATCCCAAAGTGGGGCATAAAAAACTGCTTAACCATAGGAGAATATGCAACCTTAGTCATGTGACCTAACGTTTCATACTCGGTTAAAAAATCAATATATCTTTGTCTTAATGACTTATGGGCTTCGAATTTTCGCTCTAAATTAAGAAACCTTTTCTTTGCCACTTCATAAGATTCGCCTAAGCAATCTGGAGAGGATTTTAATGGTATAGACACCATAAATCTGCCGTCGTTTAAGCGTTTATAATTATTTAAAAAATGCATTTCACACTCTTCTTCTTCTGAAGAAAACTGCCTAGTTGGAATAATTTCTTCCAACTCCCAGAACCGCTGGAGCTGGTCCTGAATCTTTATGTTATTAATTAAGTTACAGTGCGTTTTTGAATGATTGCTTTGAGAATTATTTTGTATGGGACCAGATATAACCCATCCAAACGAGGTTTCCTGCATGATAGGCAAATATTTTCCTAATTTTATCTGACCTTTACCAATAAAATTCCACAAATAATCTGAACCTACCAGAAGATCTATTTTTTGTGGTTTAAAATAATTAGGGTCTGCTAAAACCAAATTTTTTGGAAGTGGAATATCCTTTTTGTTTAGCTTAAAAGAAGGCAAGTAACCTGTAATATTTTTAATTATTAAGGAACACAAATCTGCCTCAAACTGGCCATTTGCGGCTTTTACTTTTACGTCACATTTAAATTTTATGTCCGATACACATTCACCCAGACCAGATACCATCATATTTACTTTGCTTTTAGTTAAATGTAGCCTTTTAGCCAATTCTTGGGTTATAAAACTATTTTGTGACCCGGTGTCGAGGATCGCCTTTATAATAAATTCGTTTTTATGCTTATCACAAACTTTCATTGAAATTGTAGAAAGTAGAACTTGTGTATTTAAGGCAGATGAAGCTAACCCTGTCGCCACAGCATTGGTGGAGGTTTGCGCCTCGACATGTAACATAGAATTATGCTTTAATTTACATTTCAAACAAGGACCAAATTTGCAGTCCTTGGCACTGTGATTAGTTCTCAAGCAATTTTCGCACAAATTTAGAGACTTGACCTTTTTAATACGATCTTCAATTTCTAAATCCTGAAATTGACTGCATTTATAAATAGTATGATTATTTTTGCAATAATTACATGATATATTGCTAGTTGTCACTAATGACCTTGAATTAGAATGAGTGGCAGATCCAGTTTTTTGCGGTTTAGGGCGTTTTTCTAATTCTGCCACTTCCAGCGTTTCAAGCAAATTCGCTCTTGCTTTCAAAAAATCGAAAAGTTCACTTAAAGTAGGCACATCCCTTTCCCCTTTGTTCGCCTCCCACTCACGCGCAGACGAACTGTCCAACTTTGAGGTTATGATATATACCAATAGAACATCCCAATGTTCTGTTGGCAATTTCAGAAATTCTAAGCTTTTTAAATGGGTGTTTACCGTGTCTATTAATTTTCGAATTTTAAAAGCGGACTCCTTGTTTATAACTTCCAAATTAAAAATTGATTTTACGTGGTTAAAAACCAAAAGCTTTTTATTGTCAAATCTGGAGCATAAAATATCCCAAGCAATTGCATAGTTTGATTCGGATATAGTTATCGCCTTAATGACTTGTGCCGCACTATCTTGCAAAGATGCCTTAAGATAGTGAAATTTTTGAACGCTCTTAATGTCATTATTGCAATGGATTAGTGATTCGTAGGTATTTTTAAAATCTAACCATTTGACATAATTTCCGTCAAATTTTGGTAAATTAATTGTTGGCAAACGAATGCCTGAATTAAATGAATTGGAAAAAGCTGAATTTGATGCATGAGCTGATTCTTGGATCGAACCCTCAGTACCCTCTTTGGACGTCTCATAACCTTCAAGGTTACATTGCACCTGGGCGGTCAGAGCAAAATAATCGTCCTCGAATTGCCCGTCATCGTTATAACTGGCTACATTTTCCGCTTCCGAAAGCTCATCTATTTTTGATTGAATAGTCTCAAATTCGTCCAATAAAGGCGTAATGCGATCATAACGGTTTTTGAGTTCAACATATTTTACCTCGGAATCTAAATTTTTTAAATCTTCATACTTATTTTTGAATTTAGTTAACTTGGTTTTAATGGCCGCTCGTTTCGCCACTAAAGCCTTTAATTCTTCTGACATGGCGCCAATTTAATTTATTTAAAAACTTTATAATAAAAAATTGGCTAAATAATGCCGCAAATTTGAAACTACAAAACAGAAGTAAAAAACTTCGAATGAAATTGTCGAGGTTTTTACCAAATACACCTATTTTGAGTTTTTCGGTTAAATAGTAACGCACAAATTAACGATAAACGTAGAAACATTTTCAATCAAATGCCGTAAATAAAGCGAGTAATGGTTATAAATCCCTTAAACATTGTCGAATTTGTTATCGAAAAACTGTAAAATACAAATTAAACTTACGTTTTTGAAGAACACTAAGCTATTTTAAATAAAAGGAATAGTGGTACCTAGGTATACTTCTTCGACTGTAAAACCATCAGCATCTTCATTCTTCAAAAACTATGTGGATCGAAGAATTATGCTTCATTCTTCAAAAACTATCCGGCTCGAAGGACCATGTTGTGTTTTCCCGAGTTCCGCAGTTACTTTGGAATAGCTCGAAGAATAACAATTGAAAATTAAGCTGGTTTATTCTTGTAAATACATCAAAATTAACAATTTTTATACAAACATAAGAAAAACATGGCTGCAGCTTCTGACTGGCAGCGAATTCAGACACCGTCTGCCGACCAGATGGCTGATCACACCACCCCAAGGGGTCATTACCCTCTTCGACACCTGAAGGGAGGAAACAGCATAGCAAGGCGGCAAAAACATCAAATTTAAAAACTAAAAGTACATTTTTACAGTTTCGACATATTTATATAAATGTATGTTGTTCTGGAGATTAATTTTTATGCCCACATAAAAGTATAAAATAATTCCATATATTACTGAAGTTCATTGATGGCACAAAAATATTAGATGCTACGGAATATTGTAATACATTATGTAATTGGATTTCAAGTTATTTTAGCGAACAACACATAATATCAACCCGAAGTAGACCTGTATATAGGTGTGCCAAATTTGATATCAAAACATTGAATACACAAGAAAACATTGACCAAAAAGCTATTTTCTATGTAGGCCACTAAAAAATGTTGCTAATGTATACCGGAAGGTCACTTTCAACTGTGGAATTTTAAATACTCATATGTTGTAATGTATCCTATTAAACTTGTAATTAATGCACGTGTATATTAGTGAACGGTAGGTGTAATGACATTTTTATGTAAACTAATTGGGCAAATAATAAACATACTCTGCTTGAAGCACGTTCTATGATAGTTTGCAAGTGCAAGAATAGTAGCTCACTTAGCAAGCTAGACTTTTCAGTTTTTTTTATTATTTAATGTCTGCATATTTACAATGTTTTTTTGTAAAATTCCACCTAAATTTACAATGAAACAGTACATTATTCTAAATATTATATAGATCGTAAAACGAATAAAATCATAACCGACGTGAGTAACTCGACAGTGCTACTCATAATCTAAATATTATTTTAAAAAATGTAGTGGTAATTTTGTTATAATATAGGGGAAATTTTACGAACACTATATTTTCTTAGGAAAATATTCTTATGTAAAGTATAGCCACTACATAATAAATTTAAATAAATGTTCCTATTTGGATTAAAAGCGTTTAGCTTACGATTGAGAGGCTGATACTCAGGTAAAAGAGCACCCACCCGCAAGCTACGAGGGCAGCCTTTTAAGTTTTTACAAACGACCACTAGGTGGCGGTACTGAAATGTGTCATTACTATTTTCGTAAAATTTGACATTTGTTATTGTTAAAACAGTGGCAGCTTAGAAATTGACCGAGTAGTTTGTTTACAGTGAGCGTTTTAAAACAGCAATTTTGTGAAAAAAATGAAAATGTCACGTGAAGGTATTTGTTGGATGATTTTTTACGATTTTAGTAAAGGCCTAACTCAACAACAATGCATAGAATCGCTGCGTTCAACTTTTGGTAATAAAGAACCATCAGAAAAGACTGTTTACAATTGGTTTGCAGAATTTCGTCGTGGTCGTGCGTCCATCAGCGATGAATTTCGTGAAGGTCGACCAAAATCGGTTGTTATTCCAAAACACATCGATTCTGTGCGCAACATGATTGAAGAAGATCGGCATGTGACTTACAGTGAGATAGAAGCATCCTTGCTGCAGTACAATTGATTTTGCATAAACATTTAACTGTGAAAAAGATCTGTTCCCGATGAATTCCGCATAATTTGACCGAAGCTAAAAAAAGGCTCCTATTAATTGGTGTAAGGAAATACTCAAAAAATTCGACCGAAGAACTGCAAAATCCATATATAACATCGTAACAGGTAATGAAACATGGATATATTCGCATGAACCGGAAACTAAGCAACAATCCACTGTTTGGGCGTTCCAAGATGAACCGAATCCCACAAAAGTTGTTCGTTCACGAAGCACTTCCAAGAAAATGATCGCTTGTACCTTCGGTTGTACTGGACATGTCGCAACCATTCCTTTAGAGGATCGAAGAACAGTTAACGCTGAATGGTATACAACAATTTGTTTGCCAGAAGTCATCGACGAAAATAACCGAAAACGTCGCATCATTCTTCATCATGACAATGCCAGCTCTCACACAGCACGTCAAACAATTGTTTATTTGAAGGAGAAAAACATCGAATTAATTCTCATTGCCCGTATTCGCCTGATTTATCGCCTAACGACTTCTTTGTGTTCCCGAATGTCAAACGAAAAATGCGTGGACAACAATATTTATCACTTCAAGAAGTTGTTGAAGCCTTCAAAGACCATGTTTTTGAGATACCAATACAACCTCCCAGGGCCCTCGATGGAGTAGTGCGGAAACGCGTTGCCACTCGAGGTCACGCGAAATGTAGTCGATCCGCTGGGCCGTTCGAATCTCAGTCGGGGCGACCACATTACACTTAGTTAAGTACCCCCCTAAAGTCATGCGAAAGTGGTTCCGGGGGGGCGGGTAGTATAAATGAGTTAGAGAAAAAAAATACAACCTCCCAGGATAAGACAAACCAAGCCAAAAAGTAAATCTAATAAAACCCACTTATAGTAATTTTACACGTAGCAAACAGTTGGCCAGTAGATAACAGTAACTTCGCAAGAGAACTTCAAAATAGGTTTGCTCATAACATTATGATATTGTCCTCGGCTGACTAGATTACAAAAGGGGGCTGCAGTAACGGGATTTAACTTCTTAGAAGGAATCGTAAACAGTAAACAAACTAGACACTAAGAATTTAAATATTATTTGTATTTGACGCTGCTTAATCAATCAAACCCAATCTTGCTGTTCTTATCACTATCGCATTATTTCTAATTCTGTACAGCTTATTCTCAAATAGAGAAAAAATGTTTT
The DNA here is from genome assembly GCA_014611495.1 of Limonius californicus. NCBI lineage: Eukaryota > Metazoa > Arthropoda > Insecta > Coleoptera > Elateridae > Limonius > Limonius californicus. The sequence continues at coordinate 5,529 of JABXWE010013541.1, forward strand.
TATGCAGAATAATAATGCAGGGATTCCCGTGTCAAGTAAACGAATTTTCCTGTCTTTCTTGCATTCCTGTCTCATGTGATCGCGCCAGCCGATTACAATAGCTAATATTCATCTATTTAGTGTTCCACAATTAGGTATCGTATGGAGAATTTATTTTATTGTTTGTAATAAATTTAATAACTACATTAAAATGAGGCTTCGGGCTGTAGAGAGCAGCTATTATCAAAAAACTCTACAACAGAAAGATTCGCGGCTTGCACAATAAATACCACAATCGACGAAAGATATATAATTTAATACACAATTAAGGTTTAAATATTTAATCATAAGCTCGTACAAACCAAAACACAATTAGAGATCATTGAATAATCACAATGAAGGTTAGTTAAACCGTCATAATATATAATTAAAACCACCTCACACAAATTTGAATTTAACATTTGTTGGTGTAACCTGCTCTATTATACAATATAAAATACATACAGTCCAATTCGAGCTCGATTGCTAGGGGATCTTGGATATACTGAACTCTTACGAAAATAAATTTTGGACTTGCGATACTTCTTCTTCGAGTGCTTTTTCCCGTATAAGACGTACGATCTTCCCTCCTACGCCTGTTGCGCGTTTAAAGTGCCACAGACACAGTAGACCCACAGCTTAACGTGGGCTCCGAACCATCTATTAAGTATTGCAACGTAATGAGAGACAACTTTCAGGAATGTTTCAATTTGTTACGGCATTCAACTTATTGCCCAGCCCGAAACGATTTAATCGATACATTCTAGATAATCCCTAAACATTAGACAGAATATTAAAAAAAAATATGTCAGAGCGTTTAGAACCGGAAAGGAAAATCAAATTCAATTTAAAGTAAAATATAAATTATTATTGAATTATTTTAGAGTAAAATTGTTACTCAGAAACAGAAGACACTTATGGTGAAATATTATTTTTGCAGTGCTCAGGGAATGAAAAATGGAAACTGGAATTATTCCATTAATGTTTGTAAACAAGAATTTCGACAAATATTTCCAAATTTCATGGTAAATAGTTTTGAGAATAGTAGCGTGATTTGAAAAAACGGGTTCTGTAAATCACAGACCAAGAACAGAAAGGCCTCGTCGTCGAACTGAAAATGTTGTCGAAGGTGCAACAAATATAATCCACGAAGATCCGACAATTTCAGTACGACAGCTATTATCTCAACAATTTGATTTAAGCATAGAATCAACTCCTACTTACTCTTCTTCCACAAGATCTTTGACTACACGCATAGGAACTTCAATTGTGCCAGAAATTGTTATCCCCAGAGATTATTTAATAAAAGTTACATATTGTCCGTGGTTTCACAAAAGTATTAACAATGATGAAGTGAAGCATGGTTTCATCTGACTAGGTATATCAAGTCTCAAAACATGCGCATGTAAACCACTGAAAAACTGCATTATTTCCGCGAAACTGGTTTACATCGTTTAAAAATTGGAGCATGGATAGCTATATCCAGGAGGAGAATCATTGGTCTAATCTTTTTTGACGGATACTAAACGGAGAAAACTATGGGAATAATATTCTTGGGATATTTATAAACCAACTGCATTATCACTAATTTTAGAATAGCTGTTTCCTACAAGATTCTGTTAGACCACATGTTGCACAAGCTACTTTGGAATATCCGCGAGAACTTTTCGATGATAGACTAATTATTAATTTAAGTTAAACAGTGATAACTATCCCAATTATATTCTTGAACCTTTTATAAATTAACTCTATGACGACGAACCTCAAAATTGCCATTTCCTACACGATTTAAGATTATATTATTTAATTTATTCATTTATCACCGCGTAATTACATTTTAAATATAGATGTCAATCTTCTTGGAAAGGTGTCACTTTGAATTACGTTTTATTTAAGGTTAGCTTGTATATCACCAGTACAGGCAGGCATTTTATAATCCACAGCCACCCAAAACTTAAACACTTATTGAACACCCGTTATACAGTGTGATCATTTTATCTTGTAACAGGTAGATAGGCTACACCTCTCACATGTGCATGAAATGCATAGTTAACTTTTCTTTTAGCTAAACAATATTTTTTTACAATAAGAGTCCTTTGGACAGGCAAATGTCAACTACTGTTTTATCAATACTAACAAACTTCTGTACAAAGTTGTTGATTTGTATACATTCTTGTAGTAATTTCAACGTATTCTAATAGTTAGCGAGAAAACGGAGATGCTGTTGATTTGGAAGATTGCAGAGGGGCGGCGGACTTAACAGTATGACGATATGTACAAAGATACCCGGATAGACCCCTTCAATCACATAATGCCCTTAGGCGTTTTGAAAGAAATTTGCGGCTATATGGGCACTTTTCCAAGCCAAAAGCGAGACAACAACATGTCACAACTGTAGAAGCTGAAGCGGCAGTCATCGGGCAAGTAACTAGTAATCCCCATATAAGCCAACGCGCAGTTGCAAGAACTGTAGGCTTTAGTTCTAGATATGTATTCCTGTTGGAGTTACAGAAAGCGGTCGCTGATTGGAGTGGTTTGAGTGTCGATCTGGACTTGGTTACAGGGATGTTCTCCATGTAGGCGAAAAACGCGACGAAAAAGTTGTCTTTCGCATGATGCGATTTGATGGAGAAGATGGGGTTTGATATTGGCATGTAGAGGGGCTCGGTATCCTACGATGGCGCGTATGAAAATTTTGTACGCGTGTAGAAGGGTTCGGGAGTCGCAACCTTGGAAACGGCCTTTGATGATTCAGAGGAGGTTGGAACACTTACGCTTTTTTTTCAATAGTTCTCGAATATCGAGATCCAGGGCACACGTGTGTTGAGAAGTCATTCCCAAGTATCGGGTTCGGTTGGAGAGTGGGCTTCGTTGACTATGAATAGAAATGTCTATATCCGAGGGATATAATCTAGAATTTCTGGTGGACTTGGATGGGGAAATAACGGCTAGTAATTCTTCGGTGTTGAGCTTTATTCTTCACCTGCTGGCCCACCGGCGGATGCTGTCGAGGGCAATTAGGATTTCGCGGGATGCAAAAACGCATATTTTTTGGATGGTTCAGATGGCGGTGTCACCCGCGCGTTTTTGTGTGTAAGCTTTAGCTAAAGTTCAGTATTTAACATTTTAAAAGCAAACCGGTTTCATCCTTACCACGTCACACTAGTACAACACCTTACTGACGATGATTACCCACGTCGAGTGAATTTCTGCCAGTTTTTAAGAAACGAAGTTACTACTGCTCCACCATTTTTAGAAATACTCTATTTTCTGACGAAGCGACGAAGGTTAGTAACAATGGGCGTGTAAACAGACACAACTGCCACTTCTATTCACAAGATAACACACAATGGATTCGGCAAGCACACTTTCAAATCATTTTTACTGTAAATGTGTGGTGTGGTATCGTTGACAACTTTATCGTTGGTCCCCACTTCTTAGAGGACATTTTAAATGGGGAAATGTACATCCACGTAGTCCGGACTTGACTCCGTAAGATTTCTTTTTGTGGGCTCAAGTAAAAAAGTCTACGAAACTCCCATAGAAACTCAGGAAGATTTACGTGAAAGAATTATTGAATCATGTAGATCAATGCTGCACATGCTGACTGTTAGAAATTCTCTTCTGCGACGGATTGACTTATGTGAACAGTAAGGTGGACGGCAGTTTGAACATTTATTACGTCATTGATTAGTGTTTTTATTTTTCTTGTTGACTTTTTGTTATGTCAACATATTTTTATGCTGTTTTGGCTTTCTCTGTGATTGTGTTGTTTAAATTATAAAAGTTAAATATTGTAAATGTACGTACAGCAAAACTGCACTTTATTTATTAGCAAATAGTTTCACTGTATTTTCTTAGTACATCCAACGTAATTTCTTTGATTTTTATATATTTAAACCATGTAAAGTTTACTAAGATACTTATGCAATACAAACAGCTGTAATGTGTGTATTTGTTTGTTTACAGCAGCCACTGTTTATTTTAAGATAATCATTTTCTGGAATGCAAAATGTATTTTTACTAACAGTAACAGTCTTAGTACTACGTATATTTTTATAGTTTCCCGGATACTACAAATATTTGCAGTCCCAAATGTCTCACTATAACCGATACATTTTCTCAACAAACGACGCAAATATATGAAGTAGCTATGTTAAAAAGTTCAAGTTGGTTTGTTTTTACCGTATTCTGCCTTTTTATCTAATGTAAAGTTTCACCAGCTGCGAAGTACCTCAACGAAGCGAGCATATCGGCATCTGGCAGTCAACATTTCTGGATTCCCAGTACCCAATAATGTAAATATTAAAAAATGACATATACAAAGAGCCAAAGGCATACATGTTGGCAACGTAAAAAGGTATCTGGCTTTACTAACAAGCGGCGAACAAGAAAGGGAACTAAACCAAAAAGTACGAAAACTATTTCGGTGTCTCCATATAAATAAAAGGCACACATGTAATATACTCCTACATAGCGAGCACGATTTGAAACCTCTCAATATATACTGCCGGTCGATAATGAGAATTACCGTAGTTCCTATCAGGTATACACAATTTGCTAATGATCAACTTCATAAATACAAATTTACTCGCCGGTTATTGTTATTAATGACCAAAGTTGTGTTGAGACAAGTCATCTACTGAGGAACACACTTATCTACTCAGGCTTGGCTAGTTAATGTAAATAGGTAATTGCACGGGTAGAGGATATGTCTCGAGCATGATGCATAAATGATCTGAAGAGGTCTTGTTACATTCTGGCTCAAAATATATATATTGCTTGGCAGCTCAGGAACTGCTACGCTCCACTTTGAGATACAAAGTTTGCTCAATTTTCTGTAGAGTTCAAATAATACCCACTGAAGTATTGCTCCCTACTTTTCATTAAATTTCTCTGCAAGCGAAATAAACTTTCTTAAATAACATGTATGTGGTAGTATTTACGCTGTAAATAGTCTTTTAAATGCAATACTAGTTTTACAACATAAAACAATATAAATATATGGTAATTTTACAAAATAATTAAATTACATTTCAGGCTTCCAAATCTTTACCACAAGACTCATCTCAAGAACTTGAATTGTTAACATTAATTATAATCTCTTATTCCATATCCTCTACTATCTCGTGTAACTGCCAAAACTTTTTCTCTTCTGTGATTACATGTTTTCTAATTATCTTCCGTAATACACTTAATGATGTTTAACAGATTTTAATATCTTTAATTTTGTGTTTATTATGTCTAATTGCATAATCTTTAACTTGTGTGCGATAAATGTCTATTACGATTTGATTGTGTAGTAATATTATCGAAACTGTAACCCCCAACATACGTAATCAAACTTGTTAAACGATGTTCTTTAACGTTTTGCATAAACTCTACAGGGTATTTAGAAAGTAAAGGAACACAGCTTAACTACAGCTTCTTGAGGTCAAACGGGATCGATTAAACCTTAGTACAAAACTACTTCCTTAAGTGGCGTCTTAAAGGAGAAAACATATTTTTTCTTCTTCTTCTTCTTCTTCTTCTATTCAGCCTTTTTCCGTCCACTCCTGAACGTAAGCCTCTTCCGTTTTCTTCCATGTACCTCTGTTTTGCGCCTTTTGCATCCAGTTTCTCCCCGCTATTTTCCTGATATCGTCTATCCATCTTGTGGGTGGTCTTCCTACGCTTCTCTTTGTTTGTCGTGGTCTCCATCTAACTATTCTTGATGTCCAGCGTTTTGTATCTTCTCTAGCCACGTGTCCAGCCCATTGCCATTTGAGATGGGCTACTCGTTGCACAATATCGGGTATTTTTGTTCTTTTTCTAATTTCCCCATTTCTGATCCTGTTCCTCAGGCTAATGCCTAGCATTGCACGTTCCATCGCTCTTTGTGTTACTCTAAGTGTTTCTGCG
>JABXWE010013542.1:0-30584 GCA_014611495.1 Limonius californicus
ACTATTTGATTTCTTATAAGACAGAATTGTTAGAATATCCCCAATTGCTATTTGATTTCTAATAATACAAACATATTAGAATATCTCCAATTACTATTTGTTTCTTATAAGACAAAAATTCTGCAGTATCTCTAATTACTGTTTGATTTCTAATAACACAAAAATATTAGAATATCTCCAATTACTATTTGATTTTTAATAAGACAAAACTGTTAGAATGCCCCCAATTACTGTTGGATTTCTAATAACACAAAAATATTGGAATATCTCCTATTAGTATTTGATTTCTAATACAAGAGGAACACTCAAAACAATTAAATGAATGACTATATTGATATGTCGTTCTCCGCCCTTCTTAAGCAGTGTCGTGAGGCAGATTGCCTCTATGCTAATTCTGTCGACGATACTGACCATGTGTGTACCACATTGGCCGATAGTAAATAATTGAATAAACAATGACACTGTGACCTGCAAGTTACGATTATTCAATATGAATTCTTTGAAATATAATTAGTTTCGAAATAATCGTAGTATTGATAAGAAAGAATTATTTTTAGAATTTGTATTTAAAATGGCAAAAAAAAAACTCCTTTTTACTAAATGACTTTGTTTAATCATTCATTGGTGTCGCCGAAATCTTAATTTTAGAAAATAATTCGTTATGTAATATACGAACACACGTACTTTATAAACGAATACCTACAAATATTTGTTTTTGTAGTTTACACTTATCAGTTCCCCTCGCCTTATCTTTATATGATACAATAACTCAGTGAAGTTGGCATTATTGTTGTTAATATACGATCGGTTGCCAGTAATATGTAAACAACACGCTGTCCTAAGGTTACGATAAAAAAGTTATCAAAACAAAGGCAACTTCTTAAATTTGTAGATGAGGTTAAGATTACCTCAAATACATTCTACAGGATGAAGTTTGAAGGAAATTTAAAATAACATTTAAAGACAATTGAAAAATCAAACAATCGCTGTTTGTAGGTGAATATATACATATTTATAGTTTTTGCACGTACTTACTGTTTTTCACGTCATACGGTGTGTGAATCAATTATTTCAGCAAATGAGTCATAAATTTCAGTTCTGAGCCACCTGCGGTCATAAATCGGTGTTTAACACAAAATTATTCTGGATTACTTCTTGTTATATTACTTATTTGGATAATCCTGTAAACTGAGACAAGAAACTTATTGTAATACAGTGCAACTGACTTAGAAAAAGAAGTAGGGATTAATCGCTTTAAAAATCCAGATTTTTAGGAAATATTTTGTGTATTTTATCTTATTTTAAACAGTTTTGAAAATAAAGTAGACCGTCGATTGTAAACTAATAAAAACCGAGGGTATTCAGAAATTCCAATTTGTTCATATAATCGAAAAACTGTTTATTTTGAGAAATTTATGCATAACGTTGAAATACTTGTTACTTTGTACTTGTACTTAGATATTCCGAAGAAAATTGTGTACTGGCCAAAACGTTTCTCAAAAGGTGCTAATGACACTGCTATTGCTAAGTAAGAGATTTTCTTCCAATTTATTTAGCTACGTTCAATTACTTTGAATTAGACCATTTGGAAGTAGTGGGAAAGTATTTCTTAAATAGCAAACCATTTTTGTCCTTTCACTATACATCAGGTCATAAAGCTTTAGCTTTACACATTGAAAATACGTTGTTCATAAAGGTATGGAAAGTATTAACGTTACTTCCCTATACCATAAATATAGACAAAGCTATTTTAATTTGAGGTTCTACATATATTTGTTTTAGATAGTATACAATATATTTAAGACTGTAGTAAAATGCAAACATTATTGGTAAATTATAAGAACTGTCGATAAAAAATTGCCAAAGTAGCATAATAATAAGCTAAACTCAGCGTAGCTACATTTATGATTCACCTTATTACAAACAACCACCTTTTGAGAACACGATCTAATTTTCTTCAAAATCAGAACACTTGGTCAAAAGTTCTTTACACATGTTGGTTGTTCAACGTATATTGTTAAGAGCAGCGACGAAGTTATCCTAACTTAACTAAGCTACGTATGGCTCTAAGTCTAATAGAAAGACATGATCAATTACTTTTATGATGGGCTACATAAAGAAAAGGATATCATGAAATCCTGTCTCGTTTAGAATGTCCTTCGACAAAATATACATTTCGGAACCTGTATGGCGCTGAAACCTGGAGGATAACGGAGAAATATAAAACAAAAGTAGAAGCAGTAGAAATGGATACGATGAGAAGATCTTTGTATATTTCAAGAACAAATCACATTAGAAACGATACAGTAAAACAACAGATGGGGATTGAAGGAAGTATAGTAGCCGATATACATAGACAACAAACAGTTGATTATGGTATGGCCACGTATAGCGTATGCCTCAAACAAGACTACCTGAACAAGTTTTAGAATGGGAACCAACTGGAGGTCGGAGAAGAGGTAGACCCAGGTTGGAGTGGCAAAAAGCGATACATAAATCGATGAGCCATAGAAACTTAACACCAGAAGATATTGAAGACAGAAGAGGATGGAGAATAAGGGTCGGACAACGTCGTAAGACGTTCTAAACCGGCTTATATATATATATATATATATATATAATAATAGTGCTAAAAAATGTAAGTCCATGAGTACATTTGTATGTATCTGACCATACATTTTTCTAAAAAGACTGTGATATATTAAGGTATGTTAAAAACTTTAAACCGGCTTATATATATATATATATAAAATAGTACTAAAAAATGTTAAGTCCATGGGTACTTTGTATGTATCTGACCATACATTTTTCTAAAAAGACTGATAATATATTAAGGTATGGTAAAAAATTTAAATCGGCTTATTTATATATATAAAAAACAGTGCTAAAAAATGTAAGTCCATGGGTACGTTTGTATGTATCTGACCATAAATTTTTCCAAAAAGACTGATAATATTTTAAAGTAGGTATATTAACGAATTAAAAAAACGGATAAGCTAATGTGTAACTTACATAAGTATATTTTATAGAGACAACACAAATCCTGTGCTTTTTGCCAAAAATCTACTACGGCTTTTATAAAAATATTGACTGTAACTTATTTAAACACCTGTAATCCAAATAACAAAATTTAAATTATTTGATAGCCCTTAATCATATAATATGCACACATTTTTGAGAATGGAATAATTCTAAAAATCTTAAATTTCCCGAAATATACTTACGAATTTTGATTAAATTTTGTGATTTAGTGGAGGTTAGGTAGAACTTACAAAATCTTTTTTATTTATGGACGGAGCTCGTCTATTTTAAATATCTTAAATTTTGTACCCTGGTACTCTGAAAGAATAATTGTAAACTTTAATTAAAACTGTAAAGGTGTATTAAATTTAAAGAAAAAGTAAACTTAAAAAGGGGGATTAAGACAGAAGTGTTGTTTTTTGTACAAAATAATTTGCAATTTCTAAATCGCAACGTTATAGGATGTTTTAATTTAAGTATAATATTTACTGCTTGTGAGTTGTGTGGAAAAATTTCGGGTTAACACCTAAGTATACCTTGTACACAAATACCTATACTCACTTCTAATGTCAGTATATTATACAGCAGTGTGCGATCCGGTTTTGTAAAATAATATTTTCACATTGTCGATTAGTAAATCTGAAAACTGCACAAGAGTATTTTTAAGTCATTATTTTCTGAAAATAATTGTATAAGATTCTGCGGTTTTGATAACATGTGATTATTGCCAACTGTGATATATATACTAGGTATATATGTATCTGTATATTACTACAAATGTAGTATTATAGGTAAATATGAAGAGATTATTTGCGCAAAAGTATGAGAAAGTGCACGGAGAAGTATTTCACTCACATCTAGTAACGTGTCTGAAGGAGATTCGCACTGTGAAATCGTTTCTTATAGGTACATACATTTCATTTTGAGATATTATATAGTGTATTGTATCACCTACAAATAGGTAGAGCAAAAAAAGATGAAAAGTAGTCGAAGATCAACGCTTTGTATACCTATTTAGGTATGAACTGCAGGATAGTTTAATCAAAACCCCTTGACAACAAGGGCAGGGGAGCCGAAACAGTTGGGATGTTGCTGTGGCAAAAACTACTAGCAATGTACCTCAAGCAGTAGATTTCTATATAATGTAGGTTGCAAAAGAAACATAAGTACATTAAACTGTTTACGAATGTATTTTTGTCACTGAAAACAACTGGCAACGATTATCCTACCAAACTGCGAATATTGTTCGCATTGGATGCTGCAAAAATCAGGCTCTACCATTGGTATAGTTTTTAAATTCAGTTTAAAAAGAAAACGGGTAATAATAATAACAAGCACTGGGTGCGGACGTGTCTGCCAAAATGTACTTATTCAAATTCCGCCACCTCTTTTATATTGCATTTTGTTTGTTAAAACCCACATTTTAGTAAATAAAAAAATGTGTTAACAATGTGTTAATTTATGCCGCATCTTTCAAATAACACCCACAAATTTGCATTCCATAAATTCTTTTGCTTCCTCGAGTCTCGGTAAACGGACCATACACGGTGTGGTGCTTAGCTAGGTTAGCTGTTTGTTTTCAAAGATATATGGAACGTAGAGGGATGTCGTAAGTAGCCCCAAAAAGTGGGCCTAATAAGACTTAGGGGTAAATGGCGTTGTAGAATCCCCCTACTGACTTCGCGTTGCACAGGGACCGAGGGACGTTTATTACTTGCGCCTCTAAAAACTGGGGCAGTAGAACCAAAATTTTAACAGCTTATACTGACGCTGGTAGGTACGCATCACTAGAAGAAGCCAAAGCTCCCCATTAAATAGGCATCGGTGTTGAAGTTGGGGTGGCTGCTGCCGCGAAAAGCACGTGTAGCGCTAGCGTGGGAAAACGTCCGAGCCCTTCGGCGGCGGCGTCCGCCGCGGCGGCATCGTGTCGGCGACATCGCCGCCGCCGCCACCGTCGAAGTTGACCGCTACAGAGAGCGTGGGCGTGGTGGAAGATCGCGCAGTCGCCACTTGGTTGGCACGAGGAGCTCGTCGATCCATCCAATCACAAAATCCGACCCAAACGGGCGCATCCCACAAACGCTTTACACATTTAATTCCACTTCTTGTTGTCTGCAAAATAATAAAATAAAAGTCTCAGAATCTATGATGCTGCATCTGGGAGTATCGAGCGTGCGCCGGTGACGACCAAGAGGCCATCCTAGTTTGCAACAGCCAAGCCAATGCAGAAGCATCGGCACGCATCGTCTCCTTCTCCTTCGTATAGGTGCCTATATCATAATACTGCGATGGCAACTAATACAAGTAGGTACCCACTGTGCAAAAAGGGCTTTATGATCTTGTTTAAGATGCTGCGTTGGGTATGCCGTTCAGACCTTTCTACCAATGGACGTATGGGTGGAATACAACCTCTTAAACGTCCTTACAACAGCTTCTCTTACAACTTCAATTACTCCAAGCATCTATTTGCTATTAATTTCATTCCCTAATTTTAGTTATTTTATCGAAAACTTTAATTTTAATGAAAATTGTTAGACAACGACGTAATTGAACTCTCAGACACTATCTCATTTCTGTTCGCCATTTTAAGACTTACCTGATGCACAGTCAGCATCAAACAATACAAGAAGATAAACATCCAAAAGTGAAGTAATAAAAACTTGCATCGTAACTTCCAGTTCATCTCAGAAATGCAACTACGGATTTCCTTTTCCTACCCCGGTAGCTACCGAATATACGTTATTGCAGTAGGTAAACGAAACTTTTAGTGCTTATCTCGGGAAGCTACCCATCTCCGTCGAAATTTAAAACGGAATAGTTTGTTGTTGTTTTGTAAGTGAGCTTAAGTAGGCACGTAGATCTCCTCGAGCGTTTCTTAAGTTTATTTCTCATTTTAAGATTTTTCACCCACCACCACTTTTTAGAAAGGGAGCTGTTTTAATCTTGTTTTCGCGTATTTGGCAGGTGAACCCTCCGAAATAAATGCTTCTTGCATCTTAATGCGGAATTCCCGAATATCGATGGGAATATCTTTAATGGCATGCGTGTCGTATTTGATACTGTCTTGAAGAAAAATTATTGTTTGCCTACACTCTTATTTATTTTTGTTTTTTTTTAGAATTAATAAAGTTGTCAAACCCTTTTTGATAATCATTCTTATATTACCTATGTGGTTCGATGTCTATAAATCGGAAACAAACGAAACAAGTTTCCGAAGAATAGGCCTCAGAAGCTCGGAATATAATTAGCACCCCGAACCGAGGCTGTAATTGCTTGCAACCCCCATCGAGGACTTACCATGAATGTAAATCGTTCTTCCGATCTTTTCATTGCTTTTTTCCTTTAATTTATGTTTCTCGACTTTAATCCGTTTGAAGTGTGGTTACTCCGAATACAATGAATAATCGTAGAACACGTAAGTATTTATCATTTAGAATTAATGAGAATTCCTGTCGTGTAAGAAGTTGTGTTTATGGACGTATGGACATTCGTATTCAAATCACGCGGGCAATATTTTTAAAAGAAAGCGCGTTATTTTCATGTAAAAGATGCCGTAATCATACCATCATCCCCTAATTTAGATTTTCCCCCTTGCTTGTATAGGGTCAGGATGTTATGCACGCGGGGCGAAGTGTCAGTTTATTCTATAGGTACAGATTTTCCGGGACCTTCTGCAGCGGCCCCCGTTGATATTTGTTAAACTTAACACTAAAATTCTAAAATAGTTTGTTCATTGAAAATTTTCCGACCCTTTAGTCGATCACTAAGGTCATCTAGTAAAATCTACTGGAATACTCTTAGTACTAGCGTGGGTTAATATACTTGATTGAACTGTGATCATGATTTTTACGGGGAGTACACGGCTGTAACAAATTAAAGAAAAATAATTATTCCAAACAGTTCAAGGAAAATTGGAGATATGAACTGGATGGTAATATATATGCGAAATCAGGAAAAATTTAATATTGAAAGCCAAATGTGTAATTTGTATCATGTAAGTACTTACTAATGATATTGTTATGTCTGAAAGAAAAACAAATAACTCTTCTCAAAAAAAAAACCGAACGTAATCAGCAGTGGAAATATTTCGTTTGACTAAAATTTGCCGAACTAAATAAAGATAGAAAATAGGCTTCTTTGAAGAGGTAGCTAAAACGAAGGGGACAGAGAACAAATAGAATTATAGTAACCAGGGTAAAAGACCAACGGCCAGCCGGATGTTATGAAATACGGAAGGCAAGACAGTGAGGGATACATTAGAAGATAAGGGTGAAACCAGAATATCCAGGAACCTAAAGAAAAAATTGAATTTTGTCATAAGATGGTAGAGAGAAAAACTAGTTCTTAAGTATGAGGGAGGGAAATTTGAAAATAGAGTGTATTTGACATTTGAAATATACCCGAAAAAAGAAGCAAATACCTAATGGATATTTATATGTTATATTCCGATGAAACTAATATGAATTTTGAAAGTATTTTTGCATTTGCTGATAGGAAACAACAGATTTTCTCAAAAACTATCATTTAAGGTAGAACATCTGATATAAATTATTATGTATGTATTACTTGTATGATTTGTCATCTCCGTCGAGCTTCTTGAAATTGACGCTAGTACGGAAAACATTCAAACGATGTTACTTTTGTTAAATAAACTCCTAAAAACTTGTCTTCCATCCTTATTTCAATGCTGGCTTCGTAACAAGTCCGCAGTGTATTTTATTCAAACCAACCGAACCACCCTGAACCAACCAATATTGAACTTACATCATGCGTTTTATTACGAATTCTAATATAATATTTACCCAAACAAAATTTATATAAAAAAGTTAATATGAATTGGATTTAAAGCAAATAAAAATTATAACATTGGACGGGATTTTGTTTCGATTCGAGTAATCATGCGGAAATCTGAAAAATAATGTTCGTAAAAATCACTTCACGACGCGTTTGCATTAAATAATCACAGATAAAGTAATCGCCTGCTTATCTTAACAATTTTATAATATGTACAATAGATTTAGATCCAATAGACATGGATAAGTTTTCATGAAACATTTTAATTAACTAACATACAATTCAAATGTAGTGTTATGTATAAGTAGGATTTATTACTGATTAGTTAAATATAAACAGCTTTTAGGAAAAAAGAATTGTTTGATTATATGCATAGGCCCTAGCAAGGCTATATTTGGAATATATTGTACGTAATATTCCTTGTCTTCGGACAGTTCTTCTTAAGCTTCATGCTATTGTACCGTTCAGTTTGTTGTAAGTAAACTGATTTAGCAGTTTTTGATAAGTATTTAAAAAATATTAAACAAATATTTGCATATATTTTACAATGTAATGTAATCTCGAACTTATTCCGTACAGTAGCTGTTACTTGTTAGCTTAAAACATATTCTCCTACGACATAAATTAACGAGACTCACCTGTACACTTTCCCAACCTGAATTAATTAATGACTTACGGCAGGGGAGTTTGACTACAGTTTAGAAAAGACCTTGTTTGTGTTAATCTCTTTTATAAAAATAATCGTAACGCTTTTAGTACTTCTATTTGAAGTAGTTGATTACCAACGTTTGTTTCCGGACCGGAAAAAGTTTACCCCTCATATTTGAAGTTTTCAGTCCAAGCAAAAGATCTGAATATTTTGTTCACTCTTTAATTGAAATTTAGATTAGTCAAATGTAACCCTATACGCATTTCAAACATTTACGATTTACTCTTAGAGTAAGATATTATTAAACAATAGTTTGCGTGGCTGTAGATTTATAACACATTGATATACCTAACTTTCTTTGAGTTTGCTAATTTAGTACGGATTTTAAAATATTTTGTAAATGATGCACGTGAAAATTGTTATATTTTACGTTAACAGCCTTAACGTCCTATTGCTGGACACCGGAAACATGTTACAGATACTGTTCAACGTCCAATCCAAACAAAAATACCAGAGTAGATTTTGAGGTTCAGACTTTTCGGTTGCAAAAGCTGTTATGTTCGTTTGAGTTTTGCCGCTTAGCCTTTAAAAGTTCCCCATCTGTGCCGTTTGACGTACTTGTGTAAGTCTGGATATGCCGACAAAAGGCAGTTCTTGGAACTCTTCACTTGCAGATGCGCCGGAAGGCACACGTGTAAGAAGATTGTTCTGGAACAATTTTGTTGGGTGGGAGCTTTTGCGGCCGGGGAAAGTCAGTGGACGCCAGCTTCTAGAAGTAAACGGACGTGATTTTTGGAAATCGGGTTGGCTGTTTTCTTCTGCTAAATGAATTTATCGTTTCGTTTTTGCCTTAGGCAAAAGAATCTTCGACTTGGGTCAGATTAAAAATATTAGCAGAGTGTCAGCTTTTTATAAAGACAATTCAGTGAATTTGTTCTCTCGGCTTGTGTCGGAATAGAAGCTTTCAACCTCGTGACAGTCTCCTCTGAGCCGTTGCAAGTGACCATCCTATGCAGCAACAGAGATTTTGACATTTGAAATTGCCGTTCTTCTTTTCTTCGTCAAAGAAAGTCCTGGTCATAGCGTTGTGTCTCCCTCATGAACCACGCCTACTCCTCTGAGCTAAGTCGAAGGCATTTTTCACCTTTCCTGTTGCGGGTCGACGAAAAACCTCATTTGGCCCGTAACAAAGCGTAATTGGGAAAATGTGTATGGTGGGTTGCCGCGGTAGGTTTTAATACGCTGTTTGGTAATACGTGAGACTCGAACCCATGGCACATTCAATGTTTACTCAGGAAGGAGCGCTGTAGTAATTTAGCTATCACACATAGATATCATTGTGTAGGCTGAACTGAAATGTATGTTTTCTAACATGTATGATAACTGGTTAGAAAATCTTTGTTCATTGTATTTTTATAGCAAGTACCTATTTCACACTGAAAATGAAAATTTAATTACGTATTGCAAAATATATCCTACATATATCAAGCAAACTTCTTTAACACGGGAATTTATACCTTGTTCTTAGTATATATAATAATAAACTCAGAAGTCGTTCTTTAGTATGGAAATTCTAGGTTTTAAGGCTATGTATTTGTATTAAGTTTTTCTGATAGCAGGTAAATTGAATGCTAGACTGACGTTTAAATGAACCCAAACATACCAAACAGCGTTGCCATGTGCATTGGCAGTCACTGCTTAAAAATAAGACAGATTTTAAAGAATTATAGCTTATAGCTGACAAATTCTCAAATTTTTGATATTTCTAACGCACAGTAATAAACATTTTCCATGTAGAATTTTACATAATGTCATTAATTTTGAAAGTACTTTTTAGTCTGACAAGAAAGCATATGTTTGTGATTATAAATACGTATAAGCAGTCGATTAGGAGAACTTTTCTGACTTCCTCCTATACGTAAAAATAAAAAAAATATATATATATATATAGTAAATGTTGAAACAATCAAACAACAGCTGTGGGCGGATGAATATTTTATCTATTCTGTGAAACTAAAGGTTATGTG
The DNA here is from genome assembly GCA_014611495.1 of Limonius californicus. Lineage (NCBI taxonomy): Eukaryota > Metazoa > Arthropoda > Insecta > Coleoptera > Elateridae > Limonius > Limonius californicus. Next base: position 10,492 of record JABXWE010013542.1, read on the forward strand.
TGTGCTTTGACGAATCATTTTTGATTGGTTCAAACCATTTACCCTAGACAAACTTGTGACGTTGTTTCGTATCCCTCATAAGTCCGTTAATGGTGCAAATTTAAAAATAGCAGAATTTTCCCAAATGGAATTTGGCGAAAAAGAAAAAATACGAATTTAATACTTTTATTGATACTACAAATTTTTGTAACAATAAAAAATGATCGATAACAGTAGATATAAATTACTTCATGAAGAGCATCTTAACCGAAACCTAACCTAACCTAACGCAACGCGTTGTAGGTATGTAGTTCACCCCTTGGTCGAATTCGTTCTCTGTTTGTAGCGATATATATATATATATAACTTTGGCACCAACTACATATTGTGAAATTGTCAAATTAAAGAACTTCAAGAATTTTATTAGTGTAAATTGAATAGGATACGAGCCTTTGGAAATTTTGCTAAACTTTACTATCACAGTTCGAACAGGGTGTTTGAGATTCAATTAGAAAACTTTATTCAAACGTAATGTTGCAATAGAGTTGTGTAATAAATATGCAAAAAGTCGAAGAAGACATATCGAAAGCAACTGCTAGTATGATTTTACTTTGATATAACCGTTGATTGAGAAGTTTCTCAATCAACGATATAACCTATGTTTTGTCGAAGAAGCTTAACGCCATCCAGTTTACTCTACTACTGTATATGTATATAACTTACAACAACAACCGCCATATTTATTAGCACATAGAAGTAAACAAATTATAAATTAAAAGTATGGAAATTTATGTTTCTTTAAAACTACAAACAACTTTAAGAGTTTCGGACTCCTACTTAATTTCCCTGACGATCAAAATGGTCGGAACAAACTTGCGTAGTCCTTTGTCGGAAATATTATTTGTAAACAGGAGTCTTCCCCTATCTGAGGCATCGGGCATCGATTAATACTGCAAACACTGCAAGAGCGTTCCGGGTTCCGGGTCCCGGGTCCCAAGAAGTGCATCGCGGTATACTTACAGGATGTTTTCGTTATAATATTCCCTAACAAGGGTTGCGAACACCGAAATCGGGTACCTACAAATAAATATGTATGTATATAATATATAATTCAAGAGAAATGAACGAGTCGAGTCCGCTTAAGCAGTCGTAGATTGCTCACCTCGGGCGATGTGCTCCTTTTACCCTTCGTGCCTAATCAATACGCACTGCTTTCTAATGTTATTACGGAAGCTGACAAACAGACTGATTCATAGTTGTGCAGAACAGCAGACTATATGTTTCTGCACTCTACTGTATTCATTTAAAATATTGAGTGGGTAGCCCCGTTTCATTTATATATAGTAGTCCTTCTGAATCCGCGATAATAAGTGATTCAACCCTTTTAAATCAAGAACAGTTTGCTTTATTTATTTATATGAGGAATCGATAAAAGGCTTATCTTGAACGCATTCGTATTATGTTGTGGGAAGGTCTCTCGAAACTTGCATATATACTAGCTATTCTTACAATTTAAAAAAATATATAGGTAAAGGAAGGGATGTGGGGATATTATTAGGTAAAAATGTAACACGCAGAGCGGTCGAGCATCGTATGGAGCAACGGCGTGTGGAAGATAACTCCGATGTATTATCCAGATTATCCTTTAAACGGAATAAATGACCACAGGGGACTGCGGCTGTGTCTGCACCTTATCTGTTTCCTTTAAATGTTTTATATACAGCATTTAGTCGTGAAGTTGCGTGGGTAATGATTGCACACGCATTAATCCATAAACTACCCGCCAAAAGTCGTGCAGAGTTGTTTGTTGGGTATTCCTTTATTATCTACAATAAAATGTGCGAGAGTATTATCTGACAGTTGCTATAATATCCAGTAGGTCCCGGTCGTAAAAAGAAGACATCGGGCTAAGGATTGTAAATGCCTTCGAGGGAGTTTATCCTAAATGGACGAGTGTCCGGAGACCGATAAAATCGAGCTAGGTGTTCTTGCCTGTTGGGATTCCGCAGCTTGTGCGTGTTTTTAGGCACCCATAAAGCTGTTTCAGATTTAGCAGAGTTTGCCTGTTTCAAAAGGGAGAATAATTGGCGTTATATAAATCTTACCGGTATTGGTTCTTTTTCAGGATGATGGTAGCATCATGGAGCAGGACGTAGACGGAGATGTTGCTATCAACCTTTCCACCTCTCAGCGGCCCTCTGCGGCCACTACACCCAACGGCAGTGTTGAACCTGAAGATGTTGAACTAGTAAGTATAAGTAACCTTTTTGCCATCTTCAACAAGCTAAATGCTTTCTCCCTAAAGTTTTTCTACATTTTCTTATTATCTATCAGTTCAGGATTTCTATTGTGAAACTTTTAACAACAAATCAATATTTTTTAAATCATTACTTATTCTGATTGTTCGAACAACAAGAACAAGGCACCAATAGAACACTAATGATTAAAAACCCTCCCTCCCATCAATTAGGAAATCATTGATTGTCTCAAAATTAACTGAAACGAAAACGAAAATCCTTTCAACCGTTGAGACTAGCTAAGCAACACAAATAATTACTGATTGGGATAATATTTTCCCGCCACTGCAGTTGCGGCAAAATGGAATTTGATTATGTATGTATGTATGTAAAATATTTCTGTGCTCCCATTCTATCAGGACCGGCGCTATACTTGTTAGCACCCTCTCCTGGTTTCGTAAAATGTTTGGTATTTTAACACCGTAAAAAATAATTGTACCCATAGTTCCGTGTGTCTCGCCTATTTAATATAAAATTGTAAAACTAATGTAACAGTGTTTATTTCAATGGACGTCGTGATAAATTGTAACATCTATCAAAATGTGGCCTTTGTCGTGCATGTGGCGTAGCTATAAATTTTCGGTCTACGCACAAATAGAGTACCTCTTATTCTGCTCTATTTACGACAGTCATATTTAAATTAGAACGTTACATTGTTTAATTTGCTTTGAGCCGCCTAATGTGACGTTTAATAATAGTTGCATCACTATGGTATACCTATCCCCTGCAGTGCAGGGGACCTCCAACTTCTACAGCCCCAAGTTCTTCCCGCCAAGTGTTACTGTTTAAACCGATGGAACTTTATAGGTACCTACCTATAATAGAAATCCCGTAAACGTTTGATATATCAGACTAAACACAAGCTTGAGCTTTATTTCTCATGTACACGATGAAGCGTATACACTTTCTGTTATGATTTTCAGATATTCGACGTATCTGGCAAATTGAAATATCGCGTTTGAATACAATACATAAACATATATTACTTTTCAGGTAGATATCAAAGTGCTCATTTCTAATTCGAAAGGCATTCAAGACGTTAGTATATTTTTTTTATAAAGGGTTTCCCAGCATATGCACCATATGCAAAACCTTTGATATTCTGTTTTTCCAATATTTATGTCGTCAGCAGATATTAACTAAGAATGTAAACGTATTATATTAATCGGAAAGCAAATAATTTTAACTTTGAAAATTAAGAAAACCCTAAAAAAATATTCATATATGTTCAAATCTGTCTATAACGCAACAGATAAGTTGATTGCCATATAAACAAAAATCGCATGAAACAAATTGATAGTTCTTCCATTACGAAGAACATCAAGAAATCAAATAAAAAGATTCATCTGAACCTCAACAATTACTCAGATGTAGCATTGTATGAATTAGGGAAGAATACATACTAAGCAGATTTAATCATAACTTATCTTGAGATATACAGGGTGTAACTATAATGCTTGCCCAAACTTTGATGGCCGGTTTTCTACGCCACAACAAGAACATTATTCATGGTCCGAAAATGTTTCATTACGGAGTTACAGCATTCTAAAGTGATCACTTTTCTACAAGTAATTATGGGAATTATTATTATTATTAGATAATAGAGCTTTGGCCTTTATATGCCTTCCGTCACGTCGACCCTTAGTGGTTCTTTTGTAACTTATGAGCCCTTTCTTTGTTAGAGAAGTTGTAGTCTGCTGATGAACCTTATAATGTCTCTGGACTTCGAGTCCCTTATTTCGTTAGGTGCCATGGTGGCCTTTCTGAAAATGTTTTGCCTGCGTCGACAGGCAGCATTGCATTCGCATACAATGTGTTCTGCCGTTTCCGCTGCCTCGTTACATAAGCGGCAGATTTGGTCCTCAGCTTTACCAATCTTAAAAAAAATGGTATTTTAATGTTGTGTGGCCTGTTAATAGGCCAGTGATGGTTTTCAGTTCCATTTTGCTGAGGGACAAAGCAAGTTTTGTTTTATTTTGCGAAACAGTGATGAACTGTTTTGCCTGACGTTGTCCTGGAATATTCTGCCAGTATGAAGATTTCCGTTGTTCCTCCCATAGTTTGACCGCCTGTTTTATGTGGCTTTTCTGTATTCCACGGCAGGGCTCAGGTCCAGTGAATGGCGTCGATGCTCCGCGTTTTGCGAGTTCGTCGGCCTTTTCGTTGTCTGGTACGCCTTCATGCCCTGGCACCCACCACAAGGTACCGTGGTTTCTGTTTGCCAGTTGTTTGAGGTTGTTCAGGCACTCCGAGACTAGCTTCGACTCACAAATGGGGGCCTTTATTGCTACCTGGCTGTTTGAGAGGATATTAATTGTTGCACCTTTATATCCCTTCCTTAGGTTTATCTGTGTGCAAAGATTTATGGCATAAACCTCAGCCTGGAAGATGGTAGTTACGGCACCAAGGGGTTCGGAAATGCGGCAACCGGGTCCGTAGACCCCCGCTCCAGTTCCTCCTCCTTCCATCTTCGAAACATCCGTATACCACTGGAGGGACCCTTTCTTGAAGAAAGGTCCTCCCGAGGACCATACTTCCCGGTCTGTGACGGTCATTCTAAAAGGTTGGTCGAAGTTGTATTTTATTGGCATAAAATCCGATACGGTGTAGGTCGTTCGCTCTAGGTGAGTGAGACTTAGAATACCTAAGTGGCCTATCAGGTCTCCTGATTTGAATTTATTTGTCCTTGCAAGCGTGAGCGCATGTAGCATTGCCTCCTTTTTCACCTGAAGGTGTAGGGGCGTTAGTCCTAACATCGTCTCTATTGCTACAGTCGGACAGGTGCTCATTACACGTGTTATACTCAGACAGGCGAGACGTTGTATCTTCTCTAGCTGTAACTGAGTGGTGATCTGTTTTGTTTTTGGCCTCCTAATTATGGTAATAGTTGAACCAATGTTTTGAAATGTTTAGTGCATACCTTACTCATCAAGGTTAGAGCCTAGTTCCGTTTTAATAAGTGCACCAGAGGCGTTTTAAGTAGAAGGATCAGGTATTAGTTTCCACAATATCTTTTAAATTATTTTTATTTTTGGCAAACTTCGTACTATGTGGATCAAATAGCATAGCATATATTCAGAACAACAACAATAAAAGAATCTCTTATGAACGTTTGTCCGCCAATGCTTAGTTTACAAGGTAGGTACAACCCATTTTGTGTTAATAAATAGAATTATGTTTGGATAAAACGTTTGTTGGGTTGTACCTTGTAACCTAACCGTTTGCGGACTAATGTGTATATGAGTCTTTTTTATTGTCTTGTCCTGAATCTGTGCTGCGAATTTAGTCGCCATAGTACGAAATTTCATGGCACCTCGATTATTCATAAGAATTGAATTATTCCAAAAACGACTTTTAATAAGAGTACATGTATTTTTGCATACCAAATAAGATTATTTTATCAAAAATCATAAAAATAAAATAATGTATAAAATATTGCAAAAACCAGTACTTAATCCTCCCACTTGAGACGCCTCTAGTGCACTTATTTAAACGAATCTCTTGATAAGTAACGTATGTACATAATACCTATTTCATAACATTGGTTCAACTATTACCATAATTATATGCAGAAAAGTGATCGGACAAGTCTCGCTTTAGAAGGTTGTAACTCCGTAATGAAGCATTTTCGAAACATGAACTTTTTTTCTTGTTTTGGTGTGGCTAACTCGCCCCTCGTTTGGACAAACATTTTAGTTACGCCCTATATATCTAACTCAATTGATAGTGACTAATAATGTGCCAAAAATAATAGCAGAGATTAGTAGCAATTATCACACTTAGTTTTTTCATTAGTGATGTCTTTTAATCCAGCGTGAATAACGCAATGATATTCTTGTGGTACAAATTCTAATAGAAAAAGTTAATTTTTCTACCATCTCATATCTGTATCTTTGATGTTTGAATTGTATTATAATATCGAAATATATTTTTATTATGGAAATATTAAATTTACAATTAACTGTTGTTCTTGTTTTGCTATTTGATGGCAGTATGCATTCAATGAAAATTAAAAAATTAATAAAAAAACCAATACCTTTTTAACTGAAAATTAGAATCAGGGACTTCTGCTGATCTTATTTTCTTTTTGTCTAAATGATACTTGTAATAGTTAGTAATCTTTTAAGATTTTTAGTTTAACCAGCCTGCGAATATAAAATCTACAAAAACATAATTCTCATACATTTTGCATTACGAAATACACCAGTGTTTACAATAACTTCCTAAAAGTATTGAATTTTGCTTATCCATTAAAGGGCGAGTGAGGTTTTCAAACCGGTATGTAATATAAAGAGTAACCCTTCAAAACTCACAAGAAGCAGTAGACGGTAAACAAACCTTTGATAAAGATTCTCGTTGAGTACCTATTGAGTTTCACATAGTATTAAAACTAGAATGGGCCCTTCAAAAATGGTGGCTATTACAGTGACCATTATAGAGGGATAGAATAAATCAAAATCAACATAAATTGTTGAATTTTTTGTAAATGTTCGTAATAGAGAGTGTCCGTTGTAGAAAGTTGAAATTACACTAAAAATCATCATCAACAGCCTTTCCGTCCCACCGCTGGGCATCGGCCTCTTCTCTGCCACGGGTTTCTCCTCAGCGCTAAGGTAGAAACACGGGGGACCTACAGTTTAACGTCGAATCCGAACGACAGAAATTCCAGAGAAGGTTCTTAGCATTAAGATCCCACGATTGAAAGCCGAATTGGGAAATTGTGTGTGGTGGGTTGCAGACTAGATTTTTATAAATCTGCATAGTTCTGCTTGGGTTTCGAACCGAAGCCAGAATCGACGTTTTATTCAGAAAGCGAGCGCTCTACCAACTGAGCTACCACCACACCTTGCTAACTAAAAAAAAAAAATCATATCAACAACTAAAACTAAAACTAAAAATCATATCAACAATAAATTGGAAGATTCAAAAACTGTACGCCATAGACCAGTAAATTTAGTTGGTTAACTCCAAATAATATATTCCGTTTTAGCCAATAACTAACGTTTGGTAATGTGCATGATGACCATACCTTTTGTATGCCGTTGGTCGATTTTACAAGTAGAAAATATTAGGACCCCGGTAAAACATTCTCGGGTAGCCCACTGCCCATCCAGGAGTGGGGAACCGCGGCCTTCTTAAGTCTTGTTTGCGGCCTTATATATTTCATATTTTATTACAAATTATAAATAAAATGCATTCTTTGACATATTTACAATCACAAATTGGTTACTTCTCCACCCGTTAAATACAGGAGGTATAATAGAAAGGTTACCATGTTAAGCAGTAAGATGCTTAGACCCTCTTCTTCTCTTTCAAGAAGGACTGTAACTGATGTGACAGAACAGTTTCGCACAGTAATTCAAATTAAGAATGTATATTTTTCAGTAGCGTTAGATGAATCCACTGATGAAACGGATTTGTACTGTAATTGAAGATATTCACTGTTATGAAGAACTGCTCACCTTGTGCACGCTTACTGGAAGAACTTGCGGAATTGATATTCGTGATATCTGCAAAGAAAAATGTCGTGAAGCAGGACTAAAGCTTGATAACCGAGTGAGTGTGTGCACAGACGGTGCACCTTCCATGAAAGGAAAATCAAGAATTCGTTTCAATGTTAAAAAGAACGATTCAATTTAAAAAAATGTAATTTCGTTTCAGTGCACCAGGAAACTCTTTGTGTTAAAACCACTACTTCAAGCAATACTTTAAAGAAAATTATTGTAACTGTTAATTTTATTCAAGCAAATGCAATACGACATCGCCAATTTCGAAACTGGCTTATCTCAGATGATCAGACATACAATACGAAGAAATATTGCATTTTTGTGTGATATTATTGTAAAGCAAAGTGATTTAAATATTTCTTTACAAAGTAATACAAAGCAGACCTATATATGATATGTGGCAAGAAAACAAAAGTTATTATTTTTTCAAATTCTCTTCTCGTGATCGAAAATTTCTAAAGGAAAGTATTAAATAACCAGGAATTTGTGTGTGAAACATGAAGATTACACGACTATTTGGAACTCGTTCATTGAAGAATATACTGAAATGTTTTGCGACTTTGAAGAACATTCTCTCACAATGAAATTGGCATTTGAACCACACATTAATTCATAGTACCGCCCCCCCCCCCTACGGAACCTCTTTCGCATTACTTCGGGGGGTGCGGGCGTACCTTACACACTAAACATTCATGCAACATGCACCCTAAACTTATCTAAGCGAAATGTGGTCACCCCAGTCGGGATTTGAAAACCCCAGCCACATTTCGCTGTGTCCTCGAGTGGCAACGCATATCCGCACTACTCCACCGAGGCCCATATAGATAATATCTCAAAGGCATCCAGCAAACTAGCGATGGAATTGTTTGAACTATATGAAGATAATATTATAAAATCTCTTTTTGATACAAATACAAATCCCATTGACATGTGGAAAAATACAATTGAATACCCAATGCTCATATTTTCTTATAGTTTGGAACTATGTACTGTTGCGAATCAACATTTTCATATCTCACACAAATTAAAACCCATTTAAGGACTAACTGACGTTCATTTGGAAGACTAACTCAAGTTACTTATTACTAAGTTGGAATCTAATATCCAATTACTTTCAAATAGAAAACAGACACAAAATTAAATTAAATTGGTTATCGACATAGGTTCTTAAATTGTCCTCTAATATGATAGTCATCATCTTATTTTGTTTTTGTGGAATATACATAATTTTTTAAATTATACAAAATATAGGATGAATAATAATAAAATTGCATTTAAATAACAATTTGAGAAATTATCAATAACTGTCTTCATTTTTATTTTTTGGGGTTCTACAAAATATAGGTGGAAATATATTCAACTGGGAGAACTACTCCAGGAAAGACGCTAATATGCGGTCTGTTTACTACCTTCAAAATTAAAATTGGCCCCCACTTCTGACCCTTACTCTAACTAAAACTACATTCTATCTAAATCCCGATTGTAGTAAAGGAAGATGCGCCACGTAGGTGGCCGATTGAAGGAGGGGTTAAAAACGCTATAAGTTTTGATCGTTGGAGAGATGCTGTTAGGTATATAATCATCATCATTGGCAACCTTTTTGTTCCATTACTGGGCATCGGCCTCCTCTCTGCCACGTGTTCCTCCTCAGCGCTAAGATAGAAACACGGAGTAGGTACCTACAGTTTAAAGTCGAATCCCAACGATGGAACTTCCAGAGAAGGTTTTTAGCATTAAGATCCCACGGTTACAAGCCGGATTGGGAAATTGTGTGTGGTGGGTTGCAGACAATATTTTTATAAATCTGCATAGTACTGCTTAGGTTTCGAACATAAGCCAGAATCGATGGTTTACTCAGCAAGCGAGCGCTCTAACAAGTGAGCTATCACCACACCTATATAATACTGGAATTAATTACCAATCCCCCCAACACTGTAAAGTTCTATCATGTCGAAATACTACTTACTCCTCATGAGAACGTTTGAGTCTGCACTTACGTTATATAAATATAGGTGTATATTCAGAATTATCGATTTTAAGAAAAATCCTTTGCTTTCAAGTATTAGTTTATAGTGCTGGACACACGCGCAGAGGTGAACAAATATATACATTGAAAACTAGTGCTAATATGCCACGGCAATAAATAAAGCAACTACACACAGAAACTCGTAGTGGTCTGAATTTTGAATGTAGGGAATTCTACTACTACTAAAGGTTTCCGCGTCTAGAATTTTTGAAAGTATTATGACGCATTCGTAGGTATACATCTTCCAAACTTCATCAAAATCGTTTAAGAGTAACGTTAAACTTGCAATTTTCAATCATTTCTATAATGCATCATAAGGAACATCGACTAATCAATATTTAAACCAAATTTTGCGGTAGGTTTTAACCTCTTATCATATTACAAAATTTAATCAAAAGCCTTGTAGCTGATTTTAAAAATATTAAAATTTTTGATTGTATAATTGCATTGCTTTCTAACAGTTTTTGTGCACATATTGACGATTACCAGCTAAACTTGAAGCTGCTTCAATTATATTATCTATTCAATCCGGCATTTAGAAGAGATTGTAATTTGTATTAGGACACTATATAATCACCCTTTCAGAAGTTTTTTTTTTAATCTTGGTCCGATTCTATAACATCAGGACCTAAGGATAGACATCTTTTTTCTAGCAAACATTTCAATGTCAGCACTCTTGAGCGAAGCAGCAGTTCATATGTGAACATCCTGAGAAAGGGCCTGTTCTTCGTTATTACTACCTTTGATATTACCCATTCTAGCTAAATATGCGTTAACATTCTTGCTCGTCTTTGTTATTGCCCAATAAAAATCTAAACAATTGGTGTAATATTAGAAGTGTATGGACCATTTAAATAGTGCCCTAGATAGTGTGAAACCAGGAAAAATTTTAAAATCGTTTCTAATACGAAAGGCAATATGTGTTTCACTAAATATTATATATGAATGGACTTTCGAAACGAATCCACCGTTTATAAATCACAATATTATGAAATAAGTAGATGTTCGCAAAATTCCTGTCCTGTAAGATAATTTTGCGAATAACGACCCTTGCACATCCGGGGTTGTGGTATGTGTTTCATATAGTGGAACTATGAGAAAGTAAAAATCGTCGAGATTGAGTTTTAGAATGAGAGGAAGGGCGGCAGGGGGAATCTATCGGGGCGCTGTCCTTTCTAATCAAGACCTGCGGGTTGTCCCCGCGGCCCCGGCATCGCGCTTAATGCGTTCGGATTTTTCATCTTAATTGAAAGAGTTCGGGCCCAGATGTCTCCAGTATAAAGTGAGACACTCCGTGTTTAGATGCGGTGTATGATTGCGGCAGACGCGGGCGGCTGCTCTTTCCGACTTTCTTCTTAGTATAATTTAGGCGAGAGATTTTCACTTGATAGATGTGTTCGATAAAGTTTTTCACAGTTCGAAATTAAGATATTTGCGCCGTATAATTAGAAATGAAGCTAATTTTGCATTCTTTGTTTTCCGTTCGTACTTTAATTAAGGACTTTAACAAATGCCAGGTGCCTTCTGTTCATTTCGCACCTCCGCTTTTTAATGTCGAAATTAAAAAGCGGTTTTAAATATAATTTAACGCGAATTCTGTGAACTTCCTTTGCCATATAACTGTTACCAGCTTTCATTTTACAGATGAGGTTTTCTCAGCAGAAATAGAAAAGAAAATGCATTTCTTAGAATCCAACCCTTAACAGATAATATAAAATTTTCCACCATGCACCATTGGAAATCCCCAATACGTGCATATCGTATCTGATCTGGAAGGAAACTGTGTATGTACTTCGTAGTAGTAAGTTTAGTAATATCGCTAACGTTCTCTAAACACGTGTCTTGAATTGCCGCAAAGAAATTGAAGAGCGAAGAGCGATATTAGAATAAAGCGACATCGTGAGCGGAAGGAGGGAGGGGGGGGGGTAAAAAGTTCGCGGCATTAAGAAAAACTCGTCGCGGTCAAACCGCCGTTGCTTTAAGGATGCAGGGGTTCCGCTATCACGTGAACTTTTTGCAACTCGAGTATTATTTTAAAGAATTTGCATGACGAATTAGAGCGAAGAATCAGCCAAATCCCGTAATTACGCGATACATTTTATAGATGAAACGGGTCGTCAATAAATTCCCTTCAAACTTTTCTCCCCAGCTTTTATCCTCAGTAATCCACTTTGAATGGAAAGTAAGCAAATAATTTTGAACACGTTGCATTTTTGACCCTTTCTGTTTTCTTTTCGTATATTCCGTTTGACTTGAAGAAGTCATTTTGGTATAAGTCTCGGCGGGTCGACGGTGCCTGCCGGGGGAGGGAGTAGCAGCGGCGGTAGGTAACAGATGCCGCGCACTCAGCAAGTGGTAATTACATTACGACGGATGGGTAGAGTAGGCAGGTATTAGATAGGTACGTATGTAACTTACATGCGTACATACATAGATAGATAGATAGATAGGTACGCGTAAGCATCACGTGGGGGTAAGTTCTAAGTAGGTATCTCCAACCCACACGTAAAGTTAGGTCTGCGAAACGGCGCGATGTTGACGTTTTGCGATATAGTCGCATGCAAAGACTAAATTGAATTTGGGACTGGCCGGCCTGTTTGGATTCCAGGATGGTTGTTTAGTTTGCCGGAACAAAGAAAACAGCCATGTGTTTATTCTGCTTGAAATAGCAAGCCACTCCCCAGCCGGGCTCTCTGCGGACGGTGTAAACACCTCGCCGAGGTACCGTCGATACATGAGGCGGCAGCGGCGGCGGCGGCGACGACGACGACGGCAGCAAGGTAACAACGGCGTTAGCGGTGGGTTGCTTCGTTCTTCTTAAACGACAATCCGATCGCGAGCGCCCGGCTTAGGATTTCCAGATAGTGCACGAGCTCCCCCGTCTAAGTGAGATGTAATGCTGTTGCCAGATACCGGGACTATTAATGCGTGCACTGGATTCCCGTTATCTAGATAAATGGATGCACGAGTTAACTCTCGATTCCGAGGAATATTTATACATCGCGTTCGCAAATAGCCTTCCCGTAGCTGTGCTTTGTGCGAACCCCGCGTGGCTCGGTCTCTAGCAACCCTCTCCCTCGGAAGAAGGCTCCCATATCGAATCCGCCACACTTTTGGTAAACAATGGCCTATTTAATTGCTTTTACAGTCGTCTGCGCTCTTTTACCAAAACACACCCGAGTTGCTATGGTTATGCATAAACTAAAATGTCCCCGTTATAGCATCATCCCGCGCGCATAATTGAAGTACGCGTATGTGTCGAATTTGTTTGAAGTCTTCATCGAACCTTTCCAGATACCTTGCGATTTTTAAGCGGAGAGTGTTTAAATAGTCGTCCCCGCTACGCGCCGCTAATTTTAATTCGGCATTTGCGCCTGTTGACCCCATATTCCGGCCGCTTCCATCGACGGCTCCCCTCCAAAGCAGCTGCGAAGTTTCTGCATGACCGACCCGAGTGTGTCACTTCTTAATGCTTGGAAAATATATGATCGACGCGTATCGACTGTATAGCGAGAAAAGCCATCATCGGATACCCAATGACAAGAGATATTCGCCGATAAGAAAAAATTGCTAATACCAATACGGATTTTATAGGCACCGCGTGCATTCTCTCGCTTAGTCATCGACGTAATTTGTCGAACCGTTAAGCGATTTGTTCTAAAAAATTGTAGCTAAACGTTAAACCCGAGGATACGGCTAAGTTGTGGAGTTTCTCGACAATTTGAGATATGATCTGTTGGTCAGATAGCGCAACGCGACGTAGCAGTTATTTCTCGCGAATGGATTATCCGCATTTCCCTACCCGCGCCACTCCACTAGGCTTATTTGTGTTTGGGTTTCGAGATCCATCTGTAAAACAAATACTGCTGTCAGTCGACGCTCTTATTGTCTTTTTGTTATAGAAATAAACCGCTGTGGAGAAAGCTGCCATTTTAATTTGCTTCGTCTAAACAAAAGCTTAATTCGTTTATCGCTTCCTGAACCTGAACTGCAAAAAAGCCGATGAATCATCTCTTTTCTTCCGACCGGGGTTTCTGCTAACGCGCTCTCCGTTATTCGTTCTCGACTAAGGGGCTCGATATCTGTTCTTAATATCCATTCATTTAACTAACCATTATAGAGGTACCTAACTACCTGCACCGCACTCGAAAGGATTGTAATTTCGTTCCTGCCGCAAGCGTCCTGCGAGCGAACGGGACAGGGAAGGCTCTACAAACAAGCGAAGAACCGAGGGCGATGGACCGCGTAAACAAATAAATATTAGGAAACTCGTCTCTGCGGTTGCCCATTGCAGGACGTCGTTTTGGTCCACGACGGCGGATTTCCTCTCGCATTAAATGCGTTGTCAACCGAATATCGGTTTTTTTCGAACGCTTACCGGCTGCCGGCTGCTGCTGCACTTCCACTACGATCGCGAAGGGAAGGCAAATCTTACACGAATTCGCGTCGTGCGGATTGATGAACGGCGTTTATTGACGTTTTCCGGCAGGTATTAATCAGATGAAAATCTCCGGACTTTTTGTGGGCTGCGGCGTCGGCCTTAACAGCTAACCCTCTTGTTTTATTGGCATACTTTTTCTTTATCTTTTTTCGCAGCCTAGACCCGTGTGTTATGGTTGGCGGAGGTAATCTTTAGGCGTGACGGGTGACGAAGGACGGCAATCAGTGCTAACGGCCCTTCGACTGACCACTGCCGAAGTTGCTGTTGTGAAAATTCCGCGATTACGCCGCTATTACATTTAAAATAATGTCTTTCGCTTTTTTGGAGAATAGGGATGCATCGCTTAATAGAACTGCGCGTTTGGGCTAATACGCTTTTTTTTAATTTTTTCCAAAATCTTATGTAATTGCAGATTTTTCCTACATTATATTTTAACAAAAGTTGCGATGTTGAATAATAGCAAAACTGCGTTGCCTACAACATATCTTAAGACAAATCCCGGTGAACACACTATCGGAAAACAAATATTGAATACATTTCATGTGGCAATTCCAAATGCGAATTCTATAATTATATTATACGTATTAATTGTATGTGCAGAACTACGAAACTAGCATTACTTTACTATCTACAAATATCTTATTATACGAGGCCTTTCAATTTAATTCCCAGACTGCATAACGAAAAGAAACACAAGTTAAGTAACACGAGAATTATTTGGTATTTATTCATGTAATCTCCATTTATTTTAATTTACCACTGCAACGTTCTAAAAGTTTTGAAAACAGTCGGGAAAGGCGTCCGAAGAAACTCCTTTCAATTCGGCGATTACAATTTTCTTAAAATTTTCTACGTTTCGAAATTGTTTCGCCTTGAGAACAGTTTTCACTTTAGCATAGAGAAAAAAATTTGCGCACAATATAATTGTTGTAAGACTGTATGGCAGTGTTTTTCAACCTTAAGGTGCCACGGCGCCACGATTGGGGTATGGCAAAGTTTAGGCATTTTCTTGGAAATTTACTTAAGTGTATGTGGATACACATAAAACCAGAGTATCCTCAATTAACTAAAAGAGCTGTCACAATATTATTAGAATTCTCGACTTCATATTTGTGTGAATTTGGATATTCGGCTCTTACGTCCATCAAAAATAATAAAAGGGAACGTTTGCAAACGATCGAAGAAGAAATGAGAGTGTCTCTCCAATATTCCGCCCAGAATTAAAAAAATGTGTGCATCACGTCAAGCTCAGATCTCGCATTAATTAAAACTGTTATTATTTACGTATTTCCGCATCTTTGTGTAATTTGATATATTTGATAATAAAACTAGATTTAAAAAACAATAGCGAGACTATTATTTTACATGTAGGTATTTCGACAAAATTCAATGGACTTAAATTTTGATTTTGAACCCGTAGAAACTCTTTCTTTGCATTAAAATGCTACTTCAAATTGTCAATTTTTAAAATTTATCTTCCCCGAGGAGGGGGTTCCCTCCCCGGACCCCACCCCAGCATAGCGCGTAATATTCGTTTTCGCAAAAAATGCATCTGGCCCATTAGCCCCCCCTTATTCAGATTCTAGATCCGCCGCTGGTCAAGGGTGTCATGATTTTTTATTTTTCAATCAGGGCTCCCACTCAATAAAAACGTTGAAAAATGCTGCTGTATGGGATGAACTCTGCACAAATCTTCCTTTCATAAATTGTCATGTAAAATTTCTGCTATCATTCAGAGGGTCATTCGACGATCTCCTGCTGCAATTTCACTTTTACCACTTTTGCAAAAGATCTGCGTTTCGAGAAATCAACTGACGCCCTATTCTAGCGCCATCTTGATTATGCTCATGTCCATCTTTGAAACCTTGAACCATTAAAACACACTAGTATATTTTTGGTTGAAGTTTTCCCCAATTTATCACAAAATGTAATATTCACTCGTTACTTCATGATGACTGATAGAAACATGGGTTTATCAGCTTTTAACAAGAGTACCCTGTTTTGCAATTTTTGCGTGCCGAATAAGATTATTTTCAAAAATAAAAAACAAAATAATTAAAATATATTGTAAAAAACAGTACTTGATCTTCCCACTTGAGACGCCTCTGGCGCACTTATTAAAACGAAACTAAACTCTAATCGCCAACCTTGACGAGGAACGTATGCACATATAATTTCAAAACATTGGTCCAACTATTACCATAATTATATGTAGAAATAGAAAAGTGATCTCATTTTAGAAGGCTGTAACTCCGTAACCATATACTTTTGTATATAGCTAAGCTGGGTTAAATTACCCTATTTTGGTCTCGGCAATATGTGGTAGCGTTTTGTACAGACCTTTTAGAAACACATTGTATATTTAATTATTGTATACGCAGATCATCAATTAATATTGCTACAATCTACCATCAATAATTTTGAAACCCCAAATCATTCTAAAAATTATTTTTTAGCCAGCGGCGCACCTGACATAAATCTGGCGTATATCAAAAGTGAGACAAAATTTAAAATAAGAATTTACTACATCTGTGCATTGAATAAATTAAAAATTATTGTATACAGTAGGATTAAAAAAAATAGATTGTTTGGAATATTACATTAATATGTGGGTTGAATCTAGTCATCTATCTTTCTTGTGTTATTAAAGTTAAACATAATTGTGTAAGTGGACCGTAATTATGCTTTGCTGTTAGAAAACCCCTAAAAAATATTACGAAAATAATTAGGGAAACAGCTTCTTAAATATTAGATGTATATAATGAATATATAATTTGCAGTATGAATTTAGAAATACGTTTTAAAATAAACTTCGTATGAAGCGGGGAGGGGTATCTAAAAATGCATCCTGGGATGGAGGACAAAGTATTTATTGTATCGATCAGTTAGTATTTTTATTATAAAATCAGATCTTTTATAGCCGCCATGTTTAGAAACTTTTAAACGCCATTAAAGGTAATGGTTTTTATCTTTACCGTCTTCGGAAAAAACACACATAAGAAAAATAAAACTGTTTGGGCCATATCTGTAATTATACTCTAGTAATTCCAAATAGCACGAGACCTACAGGTATTCTGCTGAAAAACGAAAATGATTTTCTTTGCATTTTCCCTTCATAGCAGTTGTCTCTGCAGTCTTTCTGGACGTAGCCTAAGCGTTTGACAAGGTATGGCATAAAGGTTTAAACTATAAGCTGAGATCATCCCTCCCAAAACAATTCAAATCCCAAATTCATATATAACCGACAGACTCTTTAGAATTAAACAAGAGGAAGCTTATTCGAAACTAAAATTAATCCAAGCAGGAGTACCACAAAGAAGTGTAATAGGTCCGGTCCTGTACCTATTGCACACATGTGATACAGCTACCTTCGCGGATGACACTACAATTCTGACAGTTGGAGAAAGCAGTAAAGAAGGTACAGGAAAACTACAAACAGACCTAAATGAGGCCAATCACTGGACAAAGACGGCAGATCAAACTAAATGAAATCAAATCAACTCATACAAATTTCACCAACAAAAATATCCAATATTTACCGATAGTCATGAATAATAACTAAATACCTTACTCAAATACGCTAGACGCTAAGTTGCGCTGAAAAGCACACGTCAGAAAGAAAAGAGAACAACTTGGTACCAAATATAGGAAAATGTACTGGCTGCTTGGGAGAAATTCCAATATGTTCTTACACAATAAGCTCATGTTATAGAAGTAAATACTCAAACCAGTTTGTTGTACCCAGCTATAGGGTTGTGCCAGCCAAAACAACATTAAAGCCATTCAAATATTCTGAAACAAAGTATTAAGGAACATCGTGGATACACCCTGATACGTTAGAAACAGACACCTCCTGAACCTAGAAATTAATACTGTGGACAACGAAACCAAGAGATTTGCCATAAGTCATGAAGAACGACTCCATCAACATGTGAATGTGGAGGCAATCGAGCGGCTCGACAACAAAGGGCTAACGAGAAAACTTAAAAAAGTGGAACCTCTTAAGTTAGTGTAAGTGATAGTGAAAGACAGTGAAAAGCAAAGCTAGTGCAGCCTACATGTTAAAAATAGTGTAAAAAGAACATGCTAGAACCTAAAGATCGCCGATAGGTAAAATCTTTAGATAAGACACTTAAATCAATTAAAATATTTGTTCATTTTATGTGTGCGTACATGTTGTATACATATATTTTTCATGATCACCTGGTCCTCTACTTGGTATTAACTATTTCTTCCTTACGTTGTAGTATTGATTTCTCTTACATCTCGTTGGAAGCTGGAAATTAATAGCATTTATTTAAGAAACGCAAGGCAATAAGTTGTTTATCTGTAACGATGGAACGACTGCAGACCAACTGGTCGAAATGTAAAACTGGCCAAACTCAAAAATATTCATAACAAATCAAATGTAGGCGTTTTGTACAAAATTATACGCCAACTAAAAAATCATTGTAACGAAAGTATCGGATTATAGCACAAACACATTGCAAGATATCTGTGTAGATAATTACAAGTAAATATTATGTTACAACATATAGAAACACCTTACAAAATATAGTAGTATAGTCGTAGCGAGTTTAAGGTTGACAATACGAAAAAGTTTTATATTATATATCGCTGGGTGTTTTGCTAGTAGCACTTGCCGTACATGGAAAGATCACATTTTTTTGCATCGCCCGATAGTAAGTGGTTTGCAAGTCTTATCACAAATTGGGATTTAAATGAATTATTGACGAACACCAACATTATCAATACTACTTGTGTGTTGTGAACATTTTGCTTTTGGATTTTTCTACACCAAGATTGCAGTACATGACAAACCAACATATGATAAAGCCATGATAATACCAAACCATTGTGTGATGAAATAATAGGATGGTAGAATAATGTTTCCAGTTATTATGCAAGTGTAAATGAGAATGGCGACTTTTAAATAAAATACTCAAGAGAGGAAGATTGCTCATATTTAAGATATATACTTCTATTTTCCATTTTTCCTAGCTGACCTATGATCACCTTTTCAAGTTGGGGATTAAAAGAGTGCCCAGTTGATCTATCCCGTAAAATCGCACGGTCCCATTAGTGACTAATCTGATTGAAAAAATACATTTTGATGTTGATCAGTTATTATAACACATTTGCCCATATATCTCGAAGAACTATGCTGTATGTTTTTGGGCGAAGATAAGTTATCATATGGGGATGAATGGTTGAGGAAGGTTGTTGTGGGCCTTTACAGAATATTATTCAAGCTTGTACATTAGTATTTAAGCATATCGATTTCTATTACTGTTTATCCTATCATGCGATTTTAGAAATTTCACTTTGGTGCATATAGTTCTTCAAAGGTGTAGTTTAGTAGTAAGTTTTCTTGATATGCATTTAAACTCCATACAAAACAGTCCAGAGTAAACAGAGTTCCCTATAATGCTCCAATAAGTGTAGAAAGAAAGAGTATCATTGGGGAAATGTATAAACAGGTTTAAAGGGTTTCGCGGTGAACACGCTAATACTCATTGCCGATAGGTGGTAGGTGCTCGTAAGTATTTGAATGAGGCGAATACAAAGCTTTTGTATCTCGTTATCCTCATTGCGTGCGGTGTAATGACGCGTTACGATGCGAAAAGATCGCCCCTTTCTGTGTCGGTCACTGTCTCCTATTATTTCGGTTAAACATTCCTCATTGCGCTCGCTAGCGCCCGCTCCACGAATACTAAATAAACATAAGTTTTAATTGAAGAATCTCGTTGTATCTCGGAGCGATGTGGACGGCGCTCGCCCGCTCCCCAGAGTTATTATTAGATCGCTACAAGCTGATGCAAATACAGATTATAAAGATCGGC
>JABXWE010013543.1:0-11238 GCA_014611495.1 Limonius californicus
AAGGAAATGAAAACACAGATAAACTAGCAAAACGAAAATCTGAAACATCGTTCACAGGACCTGCATTGTTGTTGGTCTAAATGAAAGGACAGTGAGAGGAGCAGTTAAAGAATGGATCGTAACCAAACATTCAGAACACGGGAGATTCTCACCTCGTCAAGGACAAAGCAAAGCTGTGATCGGCAACAGCCCCATAAACTTACTAAAACAGTTCTGCAACTTAGTAGGACTCAAATTGGAGTAGTGATAGGACTCTTAACGGAACACTCGGAGTTTAGACAACATCTTCACAACATAGGGCTGTATAATGAAGATGCCGGATACAAGCATGCGGCAAGGAAGAAGAAGCAGCCTCACATTCGAATGCGAAGGCCTGACTTGCAGAAATTCTAAATCTTTGACAAACCAACAAGTCTGACCAACAAACCCCTAGACCTGATAAAGGGGGAGGATCTACTTGATAGCGAGAAGTGAAGTACTTCCAAACCGACCACTTCACCCCAACCAACATGCCTATCAAAAGGCAAAATCGACTACAACGGCTCTCCATAGTCTAGTAAATGGGCTGGAGAAGACGTACGTGGCAAAAGAAATAGATCTCTGTGCTTTCGCAGACATAGAGGGTGCTTTTGGCAACACCTCCTTCGTATCTATAGAAAGAGCTGCCACGGAGAAGGGATTCGACCCTTCTACTATCAAATGGATTAAAGCCATGCTTGAAAGTAGAAAAAATACAGCAAAGCTGGGAGGAAATGCAGTTACCATTACGGCTGCCCGAGGTTGCCTCCAAGGTAGGGTTATGTCACCTCTCCTGTGGTCTGTGGTAGTCGACGACCTCCTCAATGTGTTAACACAAGCCGGCTTCGAAATATAGGGGTACATCGACGACCTGGAAGTAGTGGTCCGTGGAAAATTTGACTCGGTAGTGTCACAACGCATGCAGCAAAGCTCTAGATACCGTCCAGAGTTGGTGTCGAGATCAGGGCTTAAGCATAAACCCAATGAAAACGGTAATTGTCCCCTTTACTAGACGTAGGAAGCTGAACCTAAAAGCTCCCATGCTAGAAGGGGCGGTTATTGACTTCAGTAATGAATTTAAATACTTAGGAGTTACACTAGAACAGAAGTTGACGTGGAACTCACACATTGATAAACTGCAGAAGAAGGCAGCTTTAGCATTTAGGAAGAAACTGGGAGCTAAAACCAATAATGATCCATTGGTCATACGTGGCTATAATAAGAGCCATGGTCACCTACGCAGCAGTCGTGTGGTGGCCAAAAACAAAACAGATTACTACTCAATTACAGCTAGAGAAAATACAACATCTCACCTGTCTGAGTATAACAGGTGCAATGAGCACCTGTGGAACTGCAGTAATAGAAATCATGTTAGGACCAACGCCCCTAAATCTTCAGGTGCAAAAGGAGGCAATGCTACATGCGCTCACGCTTGCAAGGACAAATAAATTCATATCAGGAGACATAAAACAGGCGGTCAAACTATGGGAAGAACAACAGAAGTCCTGATACTGGCAGAATATCCCAGGACAACGTCAGGCAAAACAGTTGATCACTGTTTCGCAAATAAAGCAAAACTTGCTTTGTCCCTCAGCAAGATGGAATTGAAAACCATCACTGGCCTATTAACAGGCCACACAACATTAAAATACCATCTTTTTAAGATTGGTAAAGCTGAGGACCAAATCTGCCGCTTATGTAACGAAGTAGCGAAAACGGCAGAACACATTGTATGCGAATGCAATGCTGCCTGTCGACGCAGACATAAAATTTTCGGAAAGGCAACCATGAAACCTAACGAAATAAGGCACTCGAAGTCCAAAGACATTATAAGGTTTATCAATAGCCTACAACTTCTCTAACAAAGAAAGGGCTTATAAGTTACAAAAGAACCTTTAAGGGTCGAAGTGACGGAAGGCATATAAAGGCCAAAGCTCTAACATCCAATAATAATAATAATACTTGACAGCGACTAGTGACAGAAGGGGATGCACAATAGGCCCAAGAGGCCGTAGTGTCAAAGGGCAGTAACAACCCTCCCCACAACTAATATAATCTAATCTATATTTGACTAAACGTAAACTTGTGTTATGAGTTGTTACATGTAAATATTATTGGAACATTGTGTTCTTCTTATTTTTTTCTATGGGTATAGGTCAATGTCTTGGTGATTGTCTATAACGAGCCCTCTTTGATCGTAGGGAGCCCGAGAGACTAACTAACTAACTTGGCAAACTGGGAAGAGAAGTTCCGCTATATTTTTTACCACGTTCAAAACTTTCCTACGCCAACTGGGACCGACGGCTTTATGCGCCCTCCAAAGCACGACCGGTTGCATATGCCACTATATTGGTCCATCCATCTGAGTACTAACCAGCACGGTTTGTGTGGACTACGAATATTGGTACCGATAGCATAGGCAAATAAACAAACACTGTTTATTTGCCTATGCCGATAGTATTCTGCTATGTAACTTATTCCAATCGCCTTGTGTGTTATTCAAGGTAATATTATCTTGTTGGCAGTGCAGAAATAATATAAAATTGTTTGTACAAGTTACGCTATTTTATACTGTGCTTTATTGTATCCACCCACTTCACGTCTAGTTCGTCAGGCGTCTTTATCTGTAAGCTTAGTATCATATTATAAACAACTTTTGCAGGTATTTTTTTAAATTAAAGTTTGTTAGTCTTTGTATTGCCTCCAAAGTGTAGCTTCCTTCTCAAATATCCGTTTAATTTCTCATATTTCAACCCACTGGTTGAAACTCCCTATGCTTTGGCTTGGTTTCATGTAACAATACGTTGTTTGTTTTAAACCGAACATGCAGTAACTTATTGCACGGTAATTTCTGTTTTAAATTAAACACTTTATATATTATTGCACCCTAATCTATCAATTCCTCGAACACGCAGCAAATTCAAGAACAATAACTAAATTTTATATTTAGCATTTATTTTTCTAATTGTATGCAACAGTTTGTTTAATTGTTTATAATTGTAAGATGTAAAAATAATACTGACCTGTATAATGGAACATAAATTCATTCCTGTGTGTTTACTGTACCTAAATCTATTATAATTACAGTTAATGTATACTGAAATATAAAATAATAAAGTAACCAAAAATATTTTACGTCATTTAAAGGAGATTTAATGTGATTGTGTTTATTTTTGTTGCTTTACATGTTAACTTATTTTAGTCACTGATTGTCAAGTATTATTTTCGTCGTTAATTACTGATACCAGCTACATAAATTATGGGAGGAACTAATTTATTTGTTAATTCCGCATCCTGTCCGTGTGTCTTAACACTATCGTTTATATAAACCTCGCCACACTTTAACGAATCCGTTACATCAGACGCAAATTCGTATGTATCGGACCAGTACAGGTTTCTTATAAATTAGAAAAATTTACTGGATTGTGGACTGCTGTGTATGCAACTGCCTCCGACCGCTAACTATCAAATCAACACCCCCAGAAATATATCGCCGCGAGGAGATCTCAATTAAGTTAAATTAGATATTTAGAAATAATAATTAACATCTTCCCGCGGGAGACCTTACTCCTGGAGAGCGGACATGGACGGGATTTGGAAGACAACCGACGAGGAAACGGATAAGACCACCTGTAAGAAACAGTACAGAAGCGAGGAAAAACTATGAAGGAAGTGAACAACATGGTCGGAAATAGAAGGAATTTCAAGAAATGGATTGAAAATTCTAGTCAAAACCATACGCTGTGAGGCACATGGGATAAAGATGAAAAAAGAGGAAGATTTACATTCATGAATCATCATTTCAAATTGAACGAATTGCACTGGTTGCAACAATCTCATTGCTATGGTAGGTTTTAAAGAAATTTTAATAACAAGTACGAATAATATAACAATCAGCGTTTTGAAATTTATTAATACAGAAGCAGTAGTTAGTTAGTTGAACATTCGGCTCATAAAAATACTAAACAATACCAACTATCGGTAAATATTAGACTTCTGAAATTAAATAAGGCCTTTCAATCTAAAACTATTGTTACACATTAGTACAAATGTTATTATTCACAGGAAAATTATCTTAAAACCATGCTCGCGGGTATTACATCTCTTAAAATGCACAACCAATCCCAATGTCGAGAACGTTGTTTTGTATTAATGATATTTTTCGCCTCATATTGGGTACAATTCTGTAAAGTTACCTTTATGGACAATTTATCCTTTAAAAATGCAACTTCCACCACCCAAAAAATGCAAAATTGGTTGTCCTACAGAAGAAAACCAATCAGCAGAATAGAAAAAATTAATAATATACAAAATCTCTCATTAAAATGAAAAAATGTGACGAGCAAGCAGACAAATACAAAAGTATCAAATACAACTAGTCTAGAAGCTGTTCCTTGAGAAAAGAGCATAGCGATGCAAAAATATAAAAATTCCTTTATAAAAATGAATTGTTTTTTGTCGACAACCAAACATTCTTTGGACATAAGAAAATTGAGATTTATTCCGCAGAAATATGAAATGTAAATTGATATCTGATTATGCCTAGCAATACATATTTCTTCTTCTTCGTCGAGTACTTTATCTTATAAGAAACGTAGCGAACTTCCCGTCTACGCGTGTGAGGCGCGTTGTAACAATCGCCGACATAGGGTACCTACAACTTAAGGTGGATACCGAATTACTGGAAGTATAAATACGTCTACTTCAAAAAAGATTTACTAAGCAAAATATATTGCTGGTTTGCTGCTGCCCTGCTTAGGACACCGGCCATTAAAAGTGCACGGTTAGGCATATATTAACTGCATGTAATTTGATTTGCATTAATTTAAAATAAAAAAGTGGGTGTAGTTTTTGTTGAAATCGAGTGTAGTTTATTTGCGGTATTTTGTTTTTTAAGTCGTATATGAAACGTTTAATTGTATTAGTACAGAAAACTGACGTCTTTCCTAATTTAATTAATTCACTAAAAAATAATTTAATGTAACCCCTACAGTCCGTTACATCCAATTCCAATTATATCTCCACTTAAATTACAATTAACACTTTCTACATATATTTTTTATACATTGGAATTCGGCATTACACAACAGTGGTTTTTTTTGTATCTATATAAATAGTAACGCTCCTCCATCAGTATTTCAGATCGTAAATAACCTCTGTATTCATATTTTAATGCAGATCGGGTTATTTGAAAGGGATACGTAAATACGCAGCTTGTAAATGAAACGAATAACAACCGATGGTCTCTGTTTATACGCTGGAATTTTATTTTGCATATTTAAATCTCTTATATCAGAAAAAGCCTTCTAAATTCCATATAAATAAAATTACTTAGCTTTAATTATTTACGTGATTTATTATTTTATTTCCCAGTAAGTACACAGGGTGTATTAAAACGGGCGGCTAATAATTACACCACGAAATTATGCGTTGAAAAACAAAAAACTTTAACACCAATTTGGTCTTAGACGAAGAGTCTTTACATTATAAGCACTTAAAGGTTTTTTAATTTGGCAAC
The DNA here is from genome assembly GCA_014611495.1 of Limonius californicus. Classification (NCBI taxonomy): domain Eukaryota; kingdom Metazoa; phylum Arthropoda; class Insecta; order Coleoptera; family Elateridae; genus Limonius; species Limonius californicus. The sequence goes on from JABXWE010013543.1 coordinate 5,537, forward strand.
GATGTACAATTTAAAGCTAAGAGACATGCATTTAGTTACCCTTGATCGTATATGTTTGTGAATCTGCAATTAAATCAAGTATGTGTTCATGTTTTTCATGGATATCCTCTAAAATTATTGAAATAATTTACAACTTAAGATTGAATACGTTTTATTTAAATTTAACTTCTTTTTTGGTAACAATAGCTGTTCAAAATGAGCACCTGCAACTTCTAAACATTTAGTACACCGAGTAATAATGTTTGGTTTTGGTTTAACCAATCCCTAGTTTGAAGCTACCAGTGAGCTGGAGCTCCATCTAACTGAGGCCACATGTCTCTCCTGACAAGTAATGGTACTTCCTCCAATAATCCCGGAAAATCGTTGTTTAAAAAATAGACCAAATTTTCGGCGTTTAATCGACGAGGCAAAATGTGTGGCCCTATTAGTCTATTTCCGATAATTCCAGCCCATACATTGACGCTGAATCTAAACTGGTGATTAGTTTGATGCAAGACATGAGGGTTTTCATCGGCCCAGTGGTGCATATTGTGCATATTAAACATTCCGTTACGGGTAAATGTGGCTTCATCCGTCCATAAAATGTTTTCAGTGAAAGCCGGGTTGACTACTTGTTGCCGTAATAACCATCTGCAAAACTCTATCCGTCGCGGATAATCTTCCGGAAGCAACCCATGGACTCGATGGAAGTGGAACGGATGTAAGAGATTTTCTCTTAACACTCGATGTACAGCAGTATGGCTAATATCAAGTCTTCGAGCTACAGAACGGGTACTTTGTCGAGGTTCGTCTTCAAATACCTGTAAGATGTTCTCTTCTATTTCGCGTTGTAATACATGTCGTGGTCTTCCACCAACTTCCTGCAGAGGTTCCATTCTTCCTGTTTCTCTTAAGCGCTGATCTAGTCTTTGAATAACGTGAGCATTAGGATGTCTCCTGTGTACATAACTTTCGGCATATAAATTTGAAGCTCGATGAAAATTACCGGCACGCCTAATATCAAATACATATCTGCGTACTCAGGAAAACTCTATGCCATGATTTTTCTCAAAACCAAAACACAAAACAGAAGAAACAAACAAGAAACAAAGTAACTTAGAACAATGATAACAGCGAATAACTAATAAATAATGAGTGAAGCAGAAGTTTTACGAAAATATTAGAAAAGTGACTTTTTCAAGTGTCAAAAATGACAATAATCTAACCGTCCGTCATACATCCAGCTATCAATTTTTTATTATTACATTTTAAAATCAACCCAGCCTGTAATGCATAGTTGCAACGTCTTCCAAAACTATTCGCGAATATATTGCATTCTTAAATATTAAATTATACGTAAACTAATTACCGAAATGTTATAATTTATATTTGATTACTTATTTTAATTGTTGAACGATGTGTTGTTGATACTATTTAAATCGATTTCTCAACCAAAACCGAAAAAAATTTCAAAGTTTGGACATTAATAACTCCTTAACCAAAGAGTTAATATTAACGTAGAGAATAAAAACAAAGTCAGATCCCACAAAATATAATATATTAATGAAGTAATGCGTTAACGTTTTCAAGACAGCTGTGTCTTATCTTCAGACTAAAAACATCGTACATAATAATATAAATGTTCAGAAAAAGCGAAAGTAACTTACCAAATAAATAAAATTATGTAGAGAAATGTAACAATAGTAAATAACGTAACATGTAACCAAAGAAAATTCCGTAATTAAATAAACTAAATGAAATATGCAACGCCAAAATAAATACACCTTTAAATAAAGTTTTTGTAACAGTTGGCCGGCGTTCTACATAGGTCAAACTGGCAGAACCTTTACCACTAGGATAAAAGAGCATTAAAATATTATTAAAAACAATATGGTTACTTTAGATCCCAATATCAATTTCAAATTAGCGTTCGCTAGTCATTGTATCTTTGAAAACGACAACATTAATCAAAATTTAGATTTTGAAGTGTTACATATGACCTATGTAGAACGCCGGCCAACTGTTACAAAGACTTTATTTAGAGTTGTATTTATTTTGGCGTTGCATATTTCATTTAATTTATTTAATTATGGAATTTTCTTTAGTTACATTTACGTTATTTACTATTGTTAAATTTTCCTACATAATTTTACTTATTTGGTAAGTTAGTTTCGCTTTTTCTGAACGTTTGTATTATTATGTACGATGTTTTTAGTCTGAAGATGAGACACAGCTATCTTGAAAACGTTAACGCATTACTTCATTAATATATTATATTTTGTGGGATCTGACTTTGTTTTTATTCTTTACGATATCTACTCAACCCATTATGGGACCATTGGACATCAACCAGGGAGTTAATACTAAAATGGTATTAGAGCATTTGCTTGTTTTTCAACGTAGAATGCCGTGGTGTTAATATTATCCGTACGTTTTAATACACCCTGTATATCCCGTTTTCAAGGTACGTCTTCCAAGAAATACTTCCATTAGTTGCGCTACCGAATTTTTCTGTCTGCACTTTCATTCAATCGCCATCCATCGACGTTTCCACACAAACGATTTTGTTTAAAATTAAATATAAATAGAATTAGGCATCTGTTTGATACACTTCTAATTTTGTATCCATAACGTAAGCAATAAGTGGGCTAACGTATTCTTTAAATACATTTCGATAACGGCAAATGGTCTCGAAATTGAACAGTCTGGGGTATTTTTACCTTTTGTTTAAGGCCGTCCTGGGATGTATGGGAGGAAAAGCTGTCGGTAGAGTTTCATTGCTGGGTTCTTCGGTAGGTTCGAAACTTGCTTCCAGCACGGCTATAATTGAATCTAAATGTCTGCATGTTAAACGCAAGGCACAGGACTCGCAACCACTTGTTTTCACGTGTTCTGAAAATTAGAAGGCAAGGAATTACTTATTGACGGTACAATTATTTTTATCTGATTTCTCTGTTTTACTTCGGTACACGAAACGAGACGGGCACTACCAAGCTAAATGTATTTTTAGAAAGCACAGAAAAGAAAATATTTATTAAATAATCATGTATTTCTATTTATAATACAGTATAGGTTTTATACAAAGTGAATGGTAACAGTTGCATAACTCATATCGACTTTACCATTTTTTAAACAGTAGCTTACATTCCCATTTGGCGTATGCTAAAATGAATTTCTTTTCAACCTCTAAAAAGTATTACAATTTTCCTTTTTAAAAATGACCTCAGTACAGTTTTGTTTATGATTATAACATAACCTACAATGGGCTTCTGTTGTCTAAATGTATTTCGTATGTTTTCTATGTTTATTATTTTTGCATGTGGCTGTTTTCTACGAATATAAATTAATTGTTGTATTGTGTTATATGTCAAAGCCACTTTACCACTTGAAGTATATACCAACATTAATCGCATAGTGTCCTAACAATCCCTTGCAACGGAAAGTACGTCAAAGCCGTCGGTCTCGGCTACTACTACGATGACAGTGTTAGGTCAAGTCGGAGCGCGACCTGAAATCTCTGACAGCGGATTTTACCACGGCCAAACGAATTAATAATAATTATTTTAATTAAAGTATTTATTTAATATTTATTTTACAAACGACCAGCAACTTAGTTAAGATTGAAAGAGCAATTACATCAGTGAGGTCAAGGTCGAAGTTTGAAATATAAAATCAAAATCGCAAGATCGAAGTCAATAATGCAAGATTTCTAATTCAAAATCGGGATGTAATTATTCTATCGTTTGCCAAACTAGTGACAGAAATCCCGAAAACTCGAGATTACAATTAGAATTTGAAGTCAGAATTACCAGATTAGATAAATATTGCACTGTCTGCGATTTTCAACTATAAATTTTATACTGTTCGCTCGTAAATGAAGTTGAAGTACACATTTGGAGTGTAAAATTGTAATCATTTTTTCGCTATTTAAGTCAAACAATCTAGTTTAAGCGATGTCGTAATTACATGTAATGATATAATTACACTTGAAAACCCAAAGTTGATGTTTTGAGAATGAAATCATATGGAAGTAAAAATTGCAAGATTTTCGAATTCAAAATCGTATTGTAGTTATTCTATCGTTTGTCAAACTAGTGACTATAACCCCGAAAACTCCAGATTACAATTACAATTTGAAGTCATAATTAACAGATTAGAAAAATATTGTATTGTCTGTGATTTTCAATTATAAATTTTATACTGTTCTCTCGTAAATGAAGTTAAAGTACACATTTGAAGTGTAAAATTGTAATCATTTTTCCAAAAATTAGACTAAAATATCCAGTTTAAAGGTGATGTAATTACATGGGATGATATAATTACACTTGAGAATTCCAAGTTTGAGTATGAAATCAGACGGGAGCGAAAATTGCAAGATTTTATAATTCATAATCGTAGTATATTTATTCTATCGTTTGCCAAACTAGTGACTGTAATCCCGAAAACTCGATATTACAATTAGAATTTGAAGCCACAATTACGACATTTAAAATATTTTTGCACTGCCTGTGATTTCTAACTATAAATTTTACACTAACGTCGTTTATAAGTGAAGATAAAGGTACACATTTTTCCTGAGCTTCATACTACAAACATCCATTTTAAAGTTGATGTCGTAATTACATGGGAAGGTATAATAATTGCACCTGAGAATTCAATGTCGTAGTTTTGAGTAAAACATCAAAATTACAAGATGGAAGTCGAAATTGCGAGATCTCTAATTTAAAATTGGCGAGCAATTTTTCTGTCGTTTACCAAACTAATGACTGTAAAAAAACTCGAGATTATGATCAGAATTTAATGTGACAATTACATCAGAAACTATAATTACACGATGATTTTGATTATCGACTTTAACCTCAAAGTTTAGGATGTATACTTGAAATTTTTAGTTTGCGATGAAAATTATACGAATAAAAATCGTAACTGCAGACTTAAAGTAGAAAATTCTAGTTCAAAATTGTAGTGCAATTTTGCCAGATGTTGAAATTCTGAGTTTCAATTAGTAATTTTCACATTATAGTCAACATTTGAAGTTTAAACTTACAATTTTCACATTGGAAACAATAAAAATAAGTAAATTTTAAGCAAGTTTCAATTCGAAATTTCGTTATTGAAGTCGAATACAATTATTACATTCAAAGTATTCTTTTTAAGCGCAAATATTACAATAATCCATAAACATTATTAAAAATACATAAATATAAAAATTAAGATTGGATGTTTAGCTGCTGAAACTTGAACTTACATGAAAACAACTTTAAATATTTTTGCTTTATTAGAGTAAATCAGAAATAAATTAATTTTCAATCAAATATTACGCAAACTAATTTTTACATACGAATATTGTTTACAATTCAGTAGCGTTTATTCCCTTAATATGTATTTTATAGGATAATTGTATTATCAAAATGATCAGAATGTTGTTTTATGTTCAAGCAATGTATCCTCTTTGTTGTTTTTTCATTAATTTCAGCCTCCACTCTCAATTACAAAAACATTACTTAGTAATTTTGAAAATCCAGCAGATCGATTGGTTCTTTCCACGTATATACTTCAGTCTAAAAATACACTTGATATCGTATTGATTAAGTCCACTATATTTATAATTGGGGGCAGTAACCTTAACCCTTTATTACATTACAATTTCGATTCCCCAAAAAACCACGGCCCGGCTTAACTTTAATTCCAAATTAAACAACTTTCAGTGTTACAATAGAAAG
>JABXWE010013544.1:0-25077 GCA_014611495.1 Limonius californicus
GAAAGATACTTTAAAGTAAAAGACGGCAAAGGCTTATCTCACTACCATCTTATACAACTAGGAGTTCCGCAAGGAAGGAAGTTTTGGGTACATCTCTGTATCAAATATATACAGATAATATACGAAATGACGACAACACAAGTATGGCAACATTCGCCGATGATACGGCAGTATTATCTTCTCACCAAAACCATATCATTGCTACGGAACAACTGCAAATATCACTAATATCATTAGAAACCGTGTTACATAAATACATTACATATACTCGTCAATGAACATTACATTTACAACGAGGAACGTCACAAGCCGCGAAGTCACACTAAATGGCAGAACAATATCGGGTAAGGATAAAGTACGATACCTCGATAAGCGTCTCACCTGACGCTAACGTATCACCAAAAAAGAAAAATATTGGACCTAACATATTAGAAAATGTATTGCCTTTCAAGGAAGAAATCCAGTCTGTCACCAACATTAAGCAATTGCATTATAGAGTTGCCCAAATACCGATATGGATTTATGGTTTTATGTTATGAGGATGTGCAAGGAAATCAAATGACAATATTATCCAGCAATTCCAAAATAAAGCTTTAGAAATACTAACGAACTCACCATTGTATGTGGATATCGCGACACTACGGAATGATCTCCACATAAGATGGGGTCAAGAAGAAATTTCTAAAGATGCTAGACGATACATAAACCGACTGAACATGCATATAAACACATTATCGATACATTAAGGAGGCACACCAAGGGGTAGTTATTCCGCGCACGTTGTTTTTTCACATCACTTTTATTTGTTGGCCTTTTAGGTGCAGTGTAAAATATGTCCTCATAAAAATATAAAACAGGAGGCTGAATTAGGAAGATGAATCAGATTAGGAGGGGTAGCACTTCGCAGAATATCACGTATTTCGTGCTAAACCATTTTAGAAGAAAGCAAACGAAAAATTTATATATGTGTGGTATCCCCATACTTAGCTACGGCATGGGAACAGCAACGTTTACTTCACGATTCATACACAACTTCAGAAAAACAAAGCACAAACTACCATGAAAAGTAAAATGGTGGGAGTAAACTTGAATAGTAGGAAAATTATAATATATGGTATAGATGGACAAGAAAACACTCAGGAGTTACAAACTGTTAAACACATCACAAAACAAAATGATCCTGGACTGGACAGAATATGAGAGCGAGAGAGGAAAGATGGTCAGAAGAGTGATAAACTGGAGACTAAAACGAGGAAGACAAGAAGAGAACTCCGAGGATCACATTAAGATGGGAGCACGACAGCGGAGTGACTGGAAAGAAATGGTACACAGAAGTACAGAACAGCGGTAAGTGGAAACGAAAAGAGGAGACTATGTTTAACAATGAACAGAACAAGATTGAAGAAGAAGAAAATGATGTGTGAAATGGGTTTTATAAAAATGTATTACTAGGTTCATTATCTTGCTCGAATAACCCCGTATTTCCTTCAACTACTGACACCTTATATATTTTAATTTATAAACCGTGGAAATTACACTGATTGAGATACTAATTCACTCACTTTTAATGTGGTACCGCCTTGGTTTAGTACCACTACAATACATCAAATTATTATACAAAGAAAAACAGGTATACAGAATGTCAAAATTTGCTGCAATTTGCATTGTTCAGACCGTAGTAAACTGACAGTCACTCCAAATATGTTAGCCAGTCTGATTTGAATTAAATCAGTGTACGAAAGACACTTAACGAAAACTTTTTTGTAAATTGTGGTGTGATTTACTTATCAAAAAATATCTGAGAGTTACCGCGTAACTGGGATGATAGCGTTACTTTGTTACGTGTAATAGTTATCGCAGTTTACCATAGAGGTTATTTTTCATATTTATAATAATTGCCCACTGCAGTGGTTGCTTCTTACTCCGCGTGCGAACTGAAATAAAGCCATAAACAATACACATACCGGGTGAATTGTATGTTATTTGCGGCTTCTGCTTTAAAGCGTCGCATGGGTTGACGTCATCGGAAGACGCATTTTATTGGCATATTTTAAGATCAACTTAATATAAGTATCTATGAAAATGTCAGGTTTATTATTGCTAGGTATCACTACAATAGTATTACGTTTCCAATAAAAATAGGCTTCGAAACCAAACAATACATAACAGCATTATCTTTGGACATAGCTCAAGCCTGCGACCGAGTATGGATATACGGGCTTAAGTACAAAATATCCCATATACACATCCCGGAGTACATCAAAGTAATATTGTACTCTTTTCTAGACAACCGCACATTCGCAGTCAAAATACATGCAACCGTCTGTACAACCAGAAACAACACAACAGGAGTCTCACAGGGAAGTATCTTGGGTCCTATTTTATATAATATGTTTGTGGACGATATCACCAACACCAAAGCGGACCTCCCTATGTTTGCCGACGACACTGTACTGCTCACCAGATACGATAACTTCAACCAAACGATTTCGTAGCTTCAAAAAGCAACAACAGCATAGGTAGATGGCTAAAATAATGGCGGCTGGAAATAAACTACTCCAAGTGCATAATGTTCACTTTGTTATGCGCAACCAATCCCCTTTAGTATCAATCAATGATCATGTTATAGAATGAGATACTAACACTAAGGCTGTCAAATATTTAGGAGTATATCTAGATATTAGACTCTCCGGGAAGTATCACATTTTGAAAAAGCTAAATGAAGATCACACGCGGTTAGTCCAACTATACCCACTTATTAAGAGGAAATCGTCACTAAAAGCAGAATGCACCACCTTGCCCTAAGTCATTACTCTGACTATTGGTAATGCATGACTGTGTAATCTGGGGAAGTACATCCAAGACCAATCTAAACAGAATTCGAATTTTACAAAAAAGTTCTTAGAATTGCAGCTAATGCCTAGTGGTATATTACAAATACAATTACACCTTGAACTTGGCATTTCAACCATATAGGAATATACCAAGATTCAAGAAATACTACCGAAACCTCAACAAATCTCCAGGTGCAAATTTTTACGATCTAGGTCACAGAAAACTACATACAAGGCTGAAACGAATCTTACCACAAGACATCTATCTACTATCGACAGTGATACTTGAACTTGGCATTTCAACCATATAGGAATACACCAAGAAATTAACCAATAAATACTACCGAAACCTCAACAAATGTCCAGGTGCAAATTTTTACGATCTAGGTCACAAAAAACTACATACAAGGCTGAAACGAATCAAGACATCTATCTACTATCGAAAGTGATACTTGAACTTGGCATTTCAACCATATAGGAATACACCAAGAAATTAACCAAGAAATACTACCGAAACCTCAACAAATGTCCAGGTGCAAATGTTTACGATCTAGGTCACAAAAAACTACATACAAGGCTGAAACGAATCTTACCACAAGACATCTATCTACCATCGAAAGTGATAGTGATTAAATTAGAAAAACACTAACCGATTATCAGACTTAATGCTGTTATAGGAGTGATAAGTGCCCGTATATTATTTATATCAGTTATTTCAAAGTCTTTCAACATTACCATGAATATCAATTTCATTGTTGAAGTGGTATAATTCATATAAAAAGCTAAGCTCCGTTTTCAAATTCATTTTTTCACAGAAGTTGAGAAAGAGATATTCAAGACACAAATTTAACAATTACGGATTATTGAAACAATAAACAATTCTAAATAAGAAGTTTGAACCACATTAACCTTGTAGTTATACTTGTACTCAAGTAATGTTTTTTTTTTTGGGATCTTAAATGATGCTCTTGCTTTTGATATTAAAATGTTTTCATGAGTGCATTTTGAAACATCCTGTAGATAATACATAGTTACGTTGGTTCATTACGTATTGCTTGTTTAAATATAACCGGAAGTGACAAATAAATCTAGTCAGTTGTACGTGGGACTTGCCGTGTTGTATGGTACCGTAGTATACATACAAAATCAATACGGTAATTAATAGTAAAGCTATTCTGAGCGTATTATTTCAGCTTCTCAGGCTATATCGCGTAGACGGAGACAAATTTAGAGAATCAATTTTCTAAACAATTAATAGTGTTTACCTGTAGTTTTTTAAGAATTCTAGAAAGCTATAATATTTTATGGTTAGTGGTGAAGTATTGATTACGATTGGTGATGTTCATTCTCTTTCGTAAATTGAATTGTGAGAAGCTTCTGCACTAAGTAGTTATGGTTTATTCAGTTAAGCAAAAAATGACAACTAATAAACATACTATTTATCACCTTAGGACTGCAATGATCACCTTTAACCTTTGAAATAGTCATGGTTCTAAATTAAAGTTTCTCTCGTTTAGTTGTTAGGCCATTCATTCCAGGTAAAATTGAATTCCAGCGTCATGCATTGCGATAGTTGTTACAAGAACGTCGGTAATAACTAATTAGGAAAACTAAACAGTAAAAATTAATAATCTTTAAGGATAGAACTGAAACCAGTGTAGGCGATAGTTACTAGATACACATAATGGTCTATTTGTTTCATTGCTGGGTACAACACTCTGTCAAGTACTTCTGTAGAAACATGAATAACGACAAAAGTACCGTAGAAGATTCACATATTGATATTTTTCGATACGTTTCCAAAGCCGGATTGGAGAATGGTGTATGGTTGGTTGCATGACTGGGTTTTGCTCGCTGTTATGACGATGTCCGAGGTTTGAACTAAACACATATTCGACATTTGCTGAGAAACCAACACAACGGAGTGAAGATTAAGTATAACGTAAAAGTACAGCGAAGTAGGCAGTGTTGTTAACCACTTAAACAGAAAATATTTAGTTTACTAGCTTTACTAATTCATTAAAATAATTCATTTTGAAGAAAAATCCAAATTTTTTTACATTTACTCTAGTTGTAAGATGAAAATACTATCCCGAGGGTAGGATTTTACATGTGCATTATATTACAAATAGCACAACTTAAAAGGGTTGTGGATGAAATAAATATTTACCCTAAAATTATACCTATACAGGGTATCTCAAAATTGAGTTTGGTGCTTGGGATATGATTCAAGGGGCTAAAACAAATCGAAAATTGGGATAGGTAATTTTTCCCAATGTCCTTCGTTATCGAGTTATTGATAAAGAAGTAAATAATAAGTATTATTGTACTGTCGCTTCAAGTAGTTGTGTAACATAATTCAATTAGATGGCTATGACGATGTTAACAATTTATGAACTGTTCTGTTGTATTCATAGATATCAGTATTTTTAGTCCTTCTACTTCTGGTATTTAAAAAGGAACGATGCTTATTGTAATCGAGATGATTTCGATATGTTGCAAGTCTTAGGTGCGATGAAAATATCATTGGTGCTGCTAAGGCATATGCGAAAAGGTTTCCAAATCGTCAGCACCCTTATGCAAAAACTATAAGACGTGTCGAACAAAGATTACTGGAAACAGGTAATTAATATCCTCGAAAAAATTAAGCAGAACGTCAACCTACATTATGCGTCGATTAAGAAGAGCAAATTCTTAAATTTCCTGAAGCGGAATCAAGTATAAGCCTTCGAATTGTATCGTCCCAAACTCATTTTCAAAAACATACAATTTACAGATACTTCTTCTTCTTCTGATTATAGGCCTATGGCCTGTTAATTACCTACCATGAAGTAGGTTCCATGAGCCCGTGCCGGGCAGGTGGCTAGCTTAACCCGTCTAACAGAAAAGAGCACTACTTCCGTTATATGGTTTACGATTGTCAAAGATGTTTGTATGACAACCGGGGGCGACGGCTTTACGTACCCTCCGAAGCACGACCGGTTGCATACGCCACTATATTCGTCCGCCCATCCGAGTACTGACCAGCGCGGATTGTGCTGGACTACGAATACCGTTTGACTTGCGTCCGCAGCGCTCTGCTATGCACAGATTATTAAGGTGAAATTGTGCAAGTATTGTCTAACGGGTATGGGGAGTTTCGAGTTAATCTTTGTAGACGGTTGTTGCATAGCGTAAAACGTAGTTTGCATTTCATTGAAAATATGCTGTGGAATGATGAAACCACATTTACTAACGGGTATCATAAATACTCACAATCTGGCATAAATGGAGGCATGAAAACCTTCACTTAATATCGAATAGATCTCATCAAAGACCATGGTGAATAAACATTTGATTTGGGATATTAAGTAATAATGTAATTGGTCCACATATTCTATCTAATATCCTTAATTTAGCCTTGTACCTTCAATTTTTAAATGAAAATTTATAAAGCCACAGCTTGATGAAGTTCCATTAGCAGTTAGATTAAATTGGGGGTTGCGACATGATGGTGCACTGTCACATTATGGAATACAAGTGAGAAGTATCCCGAATGATAATTTCTTTTGGAGGTTGATCCATACCGTGGCTTCCTAGATCGCCGGATCTGAATCCGTTGGATTTCTTTTTCTTGGACCACTTGAAAAGAAAAGTTTACCCCGAATCTGCTGTGTAAATTCTGAAAATGTCGTAGCTCGCTTTCACGTAAATCAGGTTGCTTTATATTAAATCATGTGTGATAGGTAGTTGTGCTTCGATATCAGTGTAGGTATTTTAATATAATTTGTAGATAGTAGAGAGTTAGTTTAATGGTACTGAGATATACAATATATGTACTTAAATGTGGTTATATGAAGAGGTAAGATTATGCAAGAATAATAAATAAAGTTAAAGAAATGTAGTCTAAGTATAATTACATATATTGTTAAGCGCATTTAATACAAATTATGTGTCGCTCTATTTGAGAATATACAACGTGATTCACGGGCTACGAGCCTACCATTCCAAAAATAGGCAACCCAAAACCCATGTAACAAGCTACTTCGATATTTAAATTAGTATTAACGGTATTATAAAACAAAACTACAGAAATTAGAATGGATGAAAACATTAGGGTACGATGGCATGGGTTTGATGATAAAGCCAGTAATTAGGAGCTCAGGTTGTGGAACGTTCGCATTCTAGACAAACGACTAAACCGTCATCAATTCGACTCTCAAATATCGCCAAAGTAATATAAGAATTTCATGCTTGAACCCACCACATACGGTATCTCTGTAACCCGAATCGAACAAAAATGCCGAGAATCCTTTCCGAAATTTTAGTTGTTCCGACTAAACTTCGATTTCTCCGTACTCTTGCTGCTGATTCTTAGCTAAGTGAAGTTCAAGACAATATCCAAGAATTAAGTATGGTTGCAAATATTGTGACACATATACATTTATACAGGTAGCAGGAGACAAGGAACGTAAGATGTGTGTGTATATACAATCTATAATTCTCATGTGGTTAGTAAACACGCGCATGGCATTTAACTAGTACGTAATCGTGTCGAAAACCTGTTGTAGTCATTTACTATATGTGGTAGAAAATCTATAGTTAAAGTTGTCTAATTAGATACTAGTATCTCTAGCAACCCTACTGGATTGCACAAAGTACAATGGAAAGCAAAATCTTACAATGGAATTGATTTGATTTGTGATTTATACTGAAGCAATAATTATCTTAAGCGTATGGTACTAAAACAAGGAGATTGATAGCAAAACGTTTGAAAACGTGCAGTAACACAAATTACCATGGAACGGCAGAGACCAAGAATTTTCAGAAGAAACCTAACGAACGCACCAATACATGATAAAGACGATATTGAAGATGTATTGGGAAGTCAGTAAATTCAACAATCCCAAAAATGACAAAATTGGAAAAGGGAAAAAGAGACATCCAGTAGTGGACCGAAATAAGCCATTAGTGATCGTGATCTCAAAACAACTACCAATTATATATTCCTAAAAGAGTAGGTTTTCTTATAATAGTTATAGCAATGAAATTTAGTTCAATCTAAGCCAAATAAGTGTAAATGGTAGGTTAGTTCACTTCTTAGGCAAACACCTAAAAGCCTTGGGGTCGATCCCCAAACAACGACGAACAAAATAAAAGTCGTGCTTCAATCCACCACACACAATTTCCTAATTCGGATATAGTAATCGTTCAAGTTTAAAATATTTGTAACCTTCCCTGGCATTTCGGTCGTTCGGATTCGAACTTGAATTGTAGTTCTTCGGTGCTTTTACCTTACCGCTGAGGAGAGGTACGTAACGTAAACAGAAGTGCCGGTGGTCAGCAATGTGAAGTAACATAGATGGCAAACATTTGGAAATGTGTATATATAAATAGATAGAAGGAAAAAAGGAAAACACGAAGGAGGCGTACAAAAATCAAGCTATACTTTAATAGAATACTAATTGAAATAATTAATCACAGTGCCTTAGAAGCCAATACGTTAGAGAATTTATCTGCACAGTTTCTAGTTATATTTGTATCATGCAGTACATTTATGCTTAATTGTCTTCTACTAATAGAATTTAAGTAAAGTTGTTAAGATTTTAGATTAGGGGTTCCATACGGGTCTCACAATTATTTAGACTAATATACCATTTATGTATATATACATAAAATCTATAGTTCTTATGTGGTTAGTTAACATATACTAGTAAAGCACTTAAATATATCAAGGAAATACGCGGTGCATTAAATTAACAGTTTCGAAAACCTTTTGTAGTTATTAGCTATACGTGGCAGAAATTCGAATCATTTCCGTTTTTATGCGACAGCCCATTATTATTTCCGTACGAGCGCTGGGACAAATTCTGACTCAACGTTTTCGTTTTCCCGCAAAAGGTCGCGTGTATCAACCACACGCCAGACGTTCATTAAAGGGCCTTTCCTCATATTTCTACTCATGCTACACGGTATAATCCCTGCATGCGTCAAATCCGATACTTACTGGACTGTTTGGTTGGCGGCGTATAGTATGGGGGGGCCACGCAGGCCTCCGTGGGACTTTCTGGTGCTCCGTTGGTAGTGGTCGAATCATCCCAGTAATCCCTACTGGCAGCTTGATACTTGTTGCTTTGCTTCTTTACCATGTAGCATCGCGGCATGATGTCGTCTATAACGCTGCTGTAGGCGTATTGATTTATCCCCGGGTATATGTATTTAGAGAGAGCGTATTGCTTGTGTTATTTATTGAGGAGTATTTGTAGAGCGGAATGCGGTGGCAGGTGGTTGTCGCGGAGGAGGAACAAGTGGAGATGGCGGCTGAGTGATGCCGGTATAGGTGGGTCCGTGCAACAAGTAGTAGCGACACGATGCCGGCTTATCCAACAGGTAAACAACTTTCCGTGTTTGCATCCGAGGTTGTGGTCATTCGGCCAACAATCTGCGCCACCTTCGGGTCCCGAAAAGCCCACCGATTTGCAAATTTCGTTAGCAACGGAAAGGCGGAAAAGGAAGAACTCGTTTGTTGTTTTCTGGCGGTATACACTAAAATGTGTCATAAAAAGAGTATCTTACGGGTCTAAAAGTGGACGGTTTCTCTTTTTTGTTTAATAAATTGGTACAATGTCTTGTGTAGTTTATAAGGGTACACTTTGAACGTTCCTACTTCTTCTTCTTGTTGTCCAAGTCGTGCCCAAGGGTCGCATTTTCTTTCAGCAGAATTGAACAAGTTTTACCGAATATGAATCAACATTGTTCACTGTCACTCACTAGCACTCACGAACCCCTGATGGATGTACAAGTGAAGCGGACTCACCACTCCCTGGTAGCAAGTGCTCGCGTCGCGACGCCAGGCACGGGCGGGGTGACGCCATTCGCGCAAGCGTCCCTCCTCCGCGTGCAAGGATCGATCCGGGACCGACACCTGTTACCGAATCCGTCAATTCCCCTTCCTTGTGTCTTTCTCTCTCTCAGCCAGAAATGCACCCTACATTGGATGCATATACTCGTACGTGTATGTGCGATATGTATTATAAACTGGTGCTGTACGTTCATTATCGGAGAAATTTTTCCAGCTCGTGTTGGAGCTTCGAACTATCCTGTAGTAGCAATCAAACAAGATAGAATGTGATTCCTAGTTGTACTGTATAAATTGAAAACTTGCTATCAATATATTACGGAATTCATTGTCACCTTCTGCTTTGTTAAAACATTCCATATCGTCATAAATGGAAGTTATCTTAGCGTGGGGTGATTGACCGCATAGTAGGGAACCAATCAGGAAACGATAAACAGCTTTTCATTTTAATGAGTTATAAAAGCAGCTAGTTAGCTAAAATCAAAACGTGTTTACAAAGAGTGGAACTTGACGTGAATAAATTAAACAGTGTAGACTTCTTATTTAGGGGAAATAATACCAAGACATTGCATTAAGATGTAAAATGGAAGCTAGAAAGCTAAAATAAAAATTTATGGACAGGTGTAAATATTTAGAGCAACATTTTCAAAAAGATTTAAATAAATATTGCATTATGATTAACATGCACCAACAGATACATTTAGAAACCATAAGAAAACGAATATATATCTAGATTATAATTTGTATCAGTTCATGGATGAGACAATGAGATAAACATAGTAGTTCATAAAATAATAAATGCTATCAGTACATGGATATAAAAACTTCATTTATTATATTATTAGTTCGTTCTCTTTAGTTGCTATCCACTTTAGGAGACGACTAAAGATTCGCATACCAACTATTTTGGAACAGAGCGATTTAAAAAATTGGAATACTGTTGCTTCTTTTCAGTCGTTGTTCACACTAGAAGATCGCTATACAATGAAAAAATAAACCATTTATATTCAACCAAATACAGTAATGCATGAAGAAAACAAGTGGAATAAATGGAAACGGGCATCTCAACTTCTTTGGATCAGGGTGATTGCGAAAATTAGACCCTCTTGGTTGTTCTCAGATGTTGTTTATGCCATGAGATGGTTAGAAATTTCCACACAAAGAGATAATAAATCATTAATCTCAGACCAAATACAGTAATTCATAATGATAATAAATAGAATTAACAGAAACGGGCATTCCAACTTCTTTGAATCAGGATGATTTGGAAATTTAGGTTCCTGTTGGTTTTGCCCAGTTGTCGTTTACTGCAGTAGATGGTTAGAAATACTTTCATAAACAGATAATAAACCATTTATCTCCTATAAAATACAGTAATTCATAATGATAACAAGTAGAACAAACAGCAACAAGAACTCCAACTTTTTTTAATCAGGTTGATTTGGAAAATTAGGTTCCTGGTGGTTTTCCGCAGTTGTCGTTCACTGCAACAGACAGCTAGAAATCCCTTTACAACTAGATAATAAATTATTTATCTCCTATGAAATATAGTAATTCATAACGATCACAAATAGTATGAACAGAAACTGGCACCCCAACTTTTTTGAATCAGGATGATTTGCAAATGTAGGTTTCTGTTGGTTTTGCCTAGTTGTCGTTTACTGCAGGAGATGATTAGAAATACCTTTATAAACAGATAATAAACCATTTATCTCCTATAAAATACAGTAATTCTTAATGATAACAAATAGAATAAACAGCAACAAGAACTCCAACTTTTTGAATCAGGATGATTTGGAAAGTTAGGTTCCTGCTGGTTTTCCTCAGTTGTCGTTCACTATAGGAGATGGTTAAAAATCCCTTTACAAACAGATAATAAACCATCTCTCTCTCTCTCTCTCTCTCTCTCTCTCTTTAGCCTTCTTTCACCCAGTATATCTGTCGCCATTTTTTTCTCTCTTGTGCGATTCTTAACCACGGTAGTCCTGCAATTTTCTTGATGTAGTCGTAACACCTTGTTTGTGGTCTCCCTCTATTTCTTCTCCCCGACCACGGCCTCCTTTATATTATTCAGGCGTTCCATCTGTTATCTTTGGTTCTGGCTATGTGTCCTGCATTGTCCCACTTCAGATGTGCCGCTCTTTCAATTACATCCGTTGTTCCGGTTCTTTGTCGCATCCATTCGTTCCGCCTTCTATCTCTTGGTGTTATGCCCAAAATGAACCTCTCCATGCCTCTTTGTGTAATCTGTAGTTTTCATCGTAACTGTTTGGTGAGGGTCCATGTTTGTGCTCCGTATGTTATGACGGGGAGGACACATTGATCAAAGACCTTGGCCCTCAAGTGTAAGGGAATTTTCTTGTTTTTTAGCGTATAAAATAGCTTTATGAATGCTGCCCATCCCAATTCCAACCCTGTCGGTTCTCTTCAGTCGTTGTTGACTTTAAGATATAAATAGAATTCCTCATAAAAACAAATGGCGAACCATTAATATCCTACCGAATATAATAATTTATATACACTTATAACAATTAATGGAAGAACGGAATCTGGAACTCCAAATATTTTGGAACAGTGTTATTTCAAAAATTACCATCCTGTTGATTCTGTTCAGTTGATTCCAAGATGTTGTTAGAAATTCTCATACAAACAGATAACAGAGTATTTACATTCTACCAAATACAATAATTTATAGTAATAATTAATGGAAGAAACAGAATCAGGAACCTTAACGTTTTGGGTCAGGGTGGTTTCAAAAATTAGAATCTTGTTTGTTTTCTTCCGTTGTTGTTCACTCTAGGCCTAGGTGATGGTTAGAAATCCCCATACAAAAAGAAGCTAAACCATTCACATTCTACAGAATAGAGTATTTCGTAATAATGATAAATTGAAGAAATGGAGTCCAGGAATCCCATATACTTTGGATGATGGTGATTTTGAAAATTATTGTCGCGTTGGTTCTCTTCAGTTGTTATTAACTAAGATATAAGAAATCCTCATACAAACATACAACAAACCATAAAAACAGTTATAATTTGTCTAGGACAATCCATTATGGATGTAGATCCCTTCCACTGAATTCCATCTCAGTCTATTTTTAGCTTTGTAGATCCAGTAAAAATTTGCAACTATTTTTATTCCGCCCGTCCACTTTGTGTGGGGTTTCCCTTTAAATCATCTTCCTAGTCTAGGTCTCCACTACTGTCTCCAACACTACTTAATAATAAACTAAAAGAAATGGTATCAGGAACTCCACTTCTTTAGATTAGGGTGATTATGAAGATTATCTTCAGCTATTCTCCTGGGCAATTTGCTTAACGACTGAAAATACCTACATCTATTCATATTTCTAGTTCTTAGATTCAAATTTATATTTAAGTTGATATTATTTTAAAATTCAGATGTTAGGGACTTGTAAACTCCTCTTCAAAACATTGAAAACTTGGGATGCATACCTTAGTACATTAATATTAACTAGCAACTTTTGTCAAAAATACAAGGATGAAAGTATGATATGCTTATCAATGCCACGAGAAAAGATAATTTGAGGTTAAAAAGGACTTTTATTACACCACAAATATTTTTCATACTCAGAAGTATTTTATATTATAACATACCTATTCCAATGCCTGTTAGAATATTAAAATATTTGAAATACTTACCCGCAACATATGAAAGTTACCAGAGAAGCAAAACAAGCGCATTTAAAAACTTCAAAGATGGATTGAGAATACAGGTTGCTTGACGTTGTCGATTTATTGCAGAATACCATATTAGTTTAGAATTTAAAATCCACCATCAAGAAGTAGTAACCCATTTCAAACTTAAAACGAGCTCCTGTTTTTAGTGCGAATACGCAAGTAATACATAAATTTCTAAAATTATTGAAGGAAATGTTTTAAGTTTAAATCTTCCCATACGTGTTACGATAAGCAGTGATTGATTACTGATTCATTTACACCATTCGAAGTAATGTACACCAGGAGCGCAAAGTGTGTGAAATACGAACGCTAATAGTTTCTCAAATTATCGGCATTTTATATAGCACCTGCAATATACAGTGCGGTCGTAAAATGTCCTCCCCCCTACTAACTTTTGAACGACTTGATATTGCTTCAAATGTTTTTGTGTGCTGTAATGGGAGGCTAAATATTACTTTTTAGCCCATATTTAAATTTTATAACTTTTAAAATGGCGGCTAAGCGCCATCTTGAATTATTTTTTAAATGGCAATGGGGTCGAGTGACACCCCAATTTATAGGTGTTTTCATCCAGAAAAAATGACAGATGATTGAAAATAACAAGTTTATGGAAAAAACTAAGAATTAAAGCAAAGAAGGTATGCTTTCGAAATGTTCAACATTAAAGAATGAAGAAGAAAAAAATTCTAAAACGCAACAAATCATATTTTATACAACAAAAATTGAGTATACTATTTTAATAAATGTTCAAAGTGTGCTCGTTGAACTTATTGGCAATAGAAAAACCTTTTTAATATCTCTTCCCATACTTTCTGGAAAGTTTCAACTCCGATATTTGCACAAGTCTCCGTTATTTTACGTCGTAAATCCAAAAGGGAATCGAGTTCTGTTTGAAAAACTTTCGATTACACCCACAGAAAAAGTCAATCGGAATCAGGTCAGGGGATCGCGGAAGTCATTCTGTTCCACCACGATGACCAATCCATCGTCGAGGATACGTTGCATTGAGATAATTGCGAACTTGTCTTGCTAGAATATGATATCCATGTCAAATTCGTTTGGATTATTTTCAGCAATCTCAACTATTAACGGATGGATGAGGGTTTCCAGCATGTTCAAGTACAATTCCCCAGTAAGGTTTCCGTCGATAAATAAGGACCTACGATATGGTCACCAAGTATTCCTATCCAAACATTCAATGTTTGCTGAAATTGGATGTGACCTTCCCGGAAAACATGGGGATTTTCATCGCACCAATATCTTACATCATGTATGTTAATAAACCCATTTAAAAAAAATGTGCCTTGGGCACTAAAAAGATATTGCGAAGATAGGATGGGTTTCTTGCGATGGTTTGGGTTACGACCTCATAAAATTCAATGCGTCTATCCGGATCATCTTTAATCAACTGGTGTAAAATCTTCATTTTGTATGGATGGAACTTATGACATTTTAAAGACTTTTTGACAGTGGTCGCCAATACATCACATATTGCAGCTACATGTGAAGTTCATTGCTGAGAATGTACTACCATTTCACCGACTATCTGAATTTGTTTGTCTTCTGAAACTGTGAGTCGTTGAGGGGTTTTCCTGTTTTGCACATTTCCAGTGTTAATAAATTTTTTTACCAGTTTTCTTAACTACGTCCTCGAAATAGGACGGCCGGGAAAACGTTCATTAAATATTCTTTCGTCGTGAAAGTTTCGATTGTCTTCAGCAAAAATAAAAACTGTTTCAGTTTTTTCCTGCAAACTTCGAACATTCGCCATAATTATTGTTAGTATCACCGGTTTTAACACTCAATATTAAAACATGAGCAAACACAATAACTGAATTAAAGTGGCAGAACAGAAAGATTAATTATTTCAATTGTTTTACTTCTGTTGTTTCGCCTCCTACATTTTTTAGCGTTTTGCTTAATATTAGAAACAGATAATTTGGAAGTCTGTCATTTGTTTTTTATCTATACAATTTTCCCAAAATATAAAATTATACTCTACTCAAAGAGACGTTTGAGGTGTCACTCGATCCCCATTGCCATTTAAAATTTCAATATGTACTAGAAGCTAGTATTTAGCCTCCCATTAAAACACAAAAGTTTGTGAAGAAATCTTAAGTCGTTCAAAAGTTAGTAGGGGGAGGACATTTTACGACCGCACTGTGTGTAACAAAGAGTGAACTCGGCAGTAGGTAAAAAACCAAAACTTACACCTCCCAAATGTTTACAGACCAACTAACACATAAAAAGCAGTCATAAGCTACAATTATTTTTGACGTTTCGAGAATGTTGTTCTGTTACATTACACTAGACGATACGGTACCGACTCCATGAGTTATAAACAATATTTCTTTTTAAATTGTTAAAACCGGAAAAATAAGGGTCATGTGCAGAAAATCGGTTAAGGTTAGTAAGAAATGAGGAAGCTGATCGTGCAATGTAATGAAAGAGGTTATGGAAAGCAAATATTGACCGAATGCTATACATTTTTCTAGAGCAGATAATTTTAAATCGAATGAAAATAAATACTAATAATAAAACTATTCAACAAATCCATATGTAACTCAGTTGCAGTTTTTTAAAATATAACTCGACGCACAATGTTTATATTATAATGAATCTGTGTGGCCAATGGCGTAGAGTTTACAGGAAAAATACAGTATTAATGCCTTTTACAAACAACAATAAATAAATGGCGATTGAAGACCGCTTTTAGGTTACAAAAAAAAGTTCAATATCGCGAAATTTTGCAAGTTTGCGCGATGAAAAAAAAAGGTTTATTTTACCCTGCACAACAAAACTGGTTCTTTACCTTGAAGTTCGGAGAAGGCAGGCACAACTCCGGCGATTTCCGGTTGCAGGGTCAAGAAAAGAAAGGAAGACAACGTCCTTCTGGGCAGCGTTGAAACGAGAGACGGAAGTCCTTGATGGTAAAACACAATAGCCGCAGAGCGACAGGAGCTGGGCTTCGAAAATAACCCGCCTAACGGCGACCGACCAATTCGCTCGGAATTGCCTTTCCTGGGGATGAATCCAGTGCTTCCTATTAAATCCGGCAGTAGCCGATGGTCTGTTTATTACCCCTTGGTAAAACAGCGAGACGGAACACATATAACGGATACACCTCGAAAAAAAAACCCAAAAGCCGCCCCTGCAGCACTTAACGTAATTACGGTTCCCGATTGATGGAGTTTTCGGACAACCGGAGCCAACAGAGATGGAAAATTGACTGCCTTAAAACCGCAACGGGAATCTCCACTCTCCAAAAACATTGCACCACATTACGAAATGTTACGCAAAAGTTCTAGAATAAAAATTAACACGTGCAACTGTCGAGATCAACACTTCCGAGAATTTGGTCGGCAGAAAATCAGCCCACAAAGAGAACGTTCAAGGGATTAACGGAACTGGCCTTTCATAACTCAATTTTTAAGACAAACAAAATAGCGAAAATGGTAACCCAAAATAAGACTGCAATTAAAATAACGTTACTAATTCTTACGAAGCGGCAAACAAATTAAAAAATTAATTCATATAAAGCGGCACATCTGAAAATAACATAACAGATTGTTGATCAACCACGATTATAAATTTCCGTTCGTGTTCTTCCAGCAATAAGATGGCGCAACGCTCATTTTTGCTGCATCCACTACATAACTGTCTTGAAACCTGTTATCTTTTAATTGCCGTTAAATACGTAAAATTGGTTAGGGGTAGGTCGGGGCAGTGGAGTCGGTGGCTAAATTTGCTAAAGTCATATTTATGAATATCCTCAGTTGCCACTCGTGCGAGGATGCGTTGTCATGAAGGAGCAACACCGTAATACATAATTTTATCCGCATGTGGGTAATTACGTTCGTATCATAAATATTTTGGAGTCGTTTTTACATTCGTTTTACATGAATCTTCAAGAGTCGGAAATTGAATGCTTTGTTTGTGCTCAAAACACCGATCTTCTATTTTTGCATATAATTAGTTCTAGGAAGATGTATCACTTTTATGAGAATAAGCAAAGTTAAATCATTGAATTACCTATTGTTACGGATAATGGATTCAGAATCAATCAATATCATAACTCATTCGATACTTTCCCTTTAAAATCTTATCGTCAATTAATACGTTTTAATATAATTTTTCATGTGAATACACTTTTAAAGGGAATACATAATTATGTTTAATGGTAAAACTTCTGCTTCATACCTACCAAATTAAAGTTATATGTTGGCCATGAATTGCTTCTGTCTATTTACAACTTTATTTGTTAGAGTGCACATCCTTACACAAATCTGTGCATTAAGCGTTGAAATAGGTAGTTATTTGAATACAAAACTTCCATCTGCACAGTATTTGGAAAACTCAACCTAAATAGCTTTTTCGTTAAGGACTTATCAGGCTACATCTAGCAAAACACTCCAAATATCTTTTATCTCGATCTCTAGCTTCTGACGTATTCGGGTCACAGAGAATCGTACAACTTGTGGAGTATGAAGCAAGTGTGCTGGAGTAGGTCAATACCAAAGGTTGTGAAAAGAGAGCGTTCGAAAGTGGGAGGTATACGCCTTGTGGGGATGTGAGGCATTGTTGGAATAAGAAATATGTATAGAAAACGCAAACGTTACGTATTTTTGTATTATTCTGTTGGAATATTAGGAAATAGTTCAGATTACGTTGCTTTTGTAATGCACTATTTTATAAAAACCATGCATATAAAGGGTGCCTTAGTAGTGCATTTGTACTATATCAATTAGAATAAACTATTAATTGTAGCATTACTGAGCAAAACCTCTATTACTTTCAAAGAGTAGATCATTAAGAATAATTTAGAAATTTGAAATTGAAATAAATGCTCTGTATGGCGACCACTGTCTTCAGTACACAAATATGAAAGGGAATTGTTCCCACTTCTTAACATTGCATATATCTGTTAAATATATTTCTATTATTATTGGAGCTTCTACTGACCTTATAGGCCCATCGATTTAAGTAGAGACGGTGCGAGGTAAACTTAATATCAGATAACGAATATCGCAGTAAAAAAATTAAACGATTGAACCTTACTAACTGAACTTGTACTTACGTCATAGGATTTGTTTGACAGGTTCTTTGTGAAATAGGATATAAGCTGTGTGGGGATTTAAGGGATACTATATGGATTTTGGAAACGATAGGAAATAGCAGGTCAATTAAATAGGGAAAAGATTCACATTTTGTTTGTGAGAATAAATACGAAAATATCATGAAGAAGGGATAAAAGATGCTTGCTTAAAAACGCAAAATGTAAAATAGGTTACATTTTTTCATTATATCGCAAATATTAAGCAATACAAATATTTTCAGACAACGAGTTTTTAAAAATTTGTTAACATTCCATTTCTAATCCATAATAAAATAGAACAAAGATCGTTCATATATCCCAGCGAAATGCTAAAATGGGTAAGATGGATACACCAGAATTAGAAAAAACGCATCAGGAAAGGATTAAAAGTATCAGCAGTAAGTGATACCATCGACAAAAACAATTAAAATTGAAAATGTCACGTACGAAGAATGGAAAACTAGCGCATACCCAAAAGAGTATATTCCTATCACCTCCTTGGGAAAAGATGTAGCTGAGGGAGCAATGTGAATTCGGGATGGGCCAAAAGACCTAATCGCAAAGAGAACGAAGAAGAAGAAGAATGCAATAGTGCTGTACTTTGGGTACCATGCAAGCTATATTCTGTTTTTTCTTCTACACCGGTGTTATATTTCTTACCTCTTTCTGATTCCAATATTATACTACTAAGTTTGAGAACCCTATATACTTTATGAAATTAAGTTTAGTTATCGACATAAATGTTTATTGTTTGTAACAGAACACCATATATGTATCTACCTGAGTATTCCAGTTTTTTGTGTAATTGGATACGCTGTACACTTATTATATTGTTTCGTTTTTCTTTGATGTTTCTGCCCCTTTTTATATATCATTATTATTTGTATAATGCTCTTAATGGAGCACTTAGTGCAGTTTATGTTTCTACTTTTTTTCAGTAGGATACCCAGTTTTTCAAAAAAGTGTATGGAAATGTTTTTCAAAATATAAACTTATCATGAGGGTGGATGTAACAGAATTGTGCCTGGTTTGGTGTTAAAAATCCTAGGACATGCATTTTTAGAGGGTGAATACTTACTAATGACGGTGGTTTTGAAACAGTTTTCCCGAATAGGGTGCGAAAAATATCATGCGTACAAATTTTCGATGGGTTACATTTCTTTTTAATTCTCGAATATAGTTGTCTTACGGTCCATTATCCTCTCCCTAACTCAAGACCATTCTGCGTGGTAAAGAACCGCATCCTTTTCGAGGTGCTTACGTTTGTACTGAACACGTTGAATGTAGATTAGAGAAAAATAATATTTAGTGTCGCGGTTAGCACCCTACTGCGGAAGGAATACCATACATATTGCTCAGAGAAGGATCTCGGAATCGGATTAATGAAACGTTGGCGGACTTTGTGACGAAAATGAAAAATCTAAAGAGAAAGACACCATTCGAATAGGTACATGGAATATATGATCTTGAAATGGCAGGGGCCAAGAAGTCATACTAAAGCTGTAAGAAAAGAAAATAGATATACGCACGATATCGGATATAAATAAAAGCGACGAGAGTCCTCCGAAAAATAGTTAATAAAACCAGGTTGGACAGAGTTCGTAGCACGGAAATAAAGGAAATGTGTAAAATTGAAAGGCTAGTACACTGAGCCAACAATAAAAAGCACGAATGGAATGAATACATTGATAGAATAAACGACATACGTATAACAAAAGTAGGAGAGATTGAACTCCAGCAGGAAGAAGAAGTTTAGGACGACTCAAAAAGCACCACTGGAGTGATAGCCTGGTTGGTGGTTAAAGAACGGACAAAATTGTCTATAATGAAGAAGAAGAAGATAATAGTTTTGCAAGAAGTAAGTTCATATAATTGCAGAGGTTCGTAATTACTGATAGTTGTTATTGTTTAGATTTAAGAGGGCAGAGTTCCACCAATAACCTGTTTCTGTTTTTCTAGTTTTACGACACATATACTTCTGTAATGGCTAGCTACTTAAACTGTATTAAATTAAACCACAATAATTATCTCTTCTTAGTTTAATTGAAAGTGAAGCGCCATAATATAAATTAGTACAGTAAATCCTCCACTTAACGGAGTAATTCGGTCGAGAAGGTATCCGTTAAAGCCGAAAGTCCGTTATATATTAAAGTAGGTATTCCGAATGCTATGGTAAAAAAATGACAAGTAGTGTTTCTACCAACGTATGGTTTATTGGCCCAAAAAAAGTGAAAAATAAAAGTGAATTAATAACTAAAATATAACCTGCTAATTTAATTAGAAAAAATTAGATGCATTTTAAATGTGGTATTGGAGGAGGATGCTGAAGGTAAGTTGGGTGGATAGAGTGACAAATGAAGAGATGATGAGAAGAGTACAAGAAGGAAAAAGTTTATGGAAAAGTATAAGGAAGAGACGTGATGGGACACCTTTTACGACATGAATGGCTGTTAAAAACAATAGTTGAAGGAAAAATCGAGGGGCGAAACTCTAGGGGATAGACAGAGACTGTAGTGCATGGCACAAATACTGCAAGGAACTGAAGAGACTTGCCCTGTGACCTATCTACGGATTGAAATCCAGAAGAGGGAGAATTTAATTATAAGCAAATCTTGGCTGAAAACAATTTTTAATGAATGGGATGAAAAAATTTTCACATATGACATACGGACCGGAAATTTTGTTCTTTAAATCCGAAATCCCAACTCAAATAGAATTCATATACTACAAAACGTTTTATTTAATTAAACAGAGTCTGTACTGGTCCCATGTATAGAAATACATATGAATATTGAACGTACGCGAAGGAGGGCTTTACATCTGATCTCTGATATTAGGGCGTGATTTAAGGTAACGAAAAAGTAGAGATCAGTGGAAGGGACAGGGAACTAAGGTATTGTGTTGATATCATTACCAACTTTTTTCTTTATGATTTTCAATCATTTTGAAACTTTTCAGTACGATAAATGCAACCCACGCAAACGTTTCCATATTCTAAATTTCAGTTCGAAAATTTGAACGAGTTTAAAAAATTGTTGAAGGTTAGAGTTGAAAAGTATCAAACATGGTTATAAAATTCGAGTACCCTCTATAAGATATTTATTATTTATATTATATTCTAATACTATACAAAATAAATTCAGCAAATTGATTGCCGTTCTTTAGCTGTTAGAGCAGCGCTCTAAGTTATTGGAAAAGATACTTAAAGATTTTGTAGAACAAAGGGGGCAAGTATTTCCTTTTTTATTATAAATTAGTCATTGGAGTTAGTTTGACTGATTAATATTTTGCATTAAATTGCACGACTGGGATGGAATTGTTGCATCAAGGATATTTTGCTGGTGGTGATACTTGTTCAAGAAGCTTTCCTTGGGAAATTGTAGTTTCATCTGCAAACAAATTGATTTATGAATTCTTGTTTTAATTGGATTAATTATTAATGTAAATTTGTTTTTTAATAAATTTACACCTAGTTCAGCATACAAAGCTATTCATAGGTATGATTACTACATGATACTATAACTATATAATAACATATGGGACTTCCACCCGGTTGCATAAAATAATGTTAACATGAATTCTGTAACAAATGTTTAACAAATTAAATAGTAGGAAGGAGTTTCTATCGGAGATAATTTTATAGTTGTAGATTATTAGTCACTAATGGTATCACTATCAGATGATTGAATTAGGTCTATTGGTATACTTCGTTTGAGTCTTCGGTATTCTGGTTGGGTACCTAGATTATAGTACACAGCACCTGCACAAGAGGGAATGTTCTTAAAGAACGTGCGTGAGTTGTTGCGAATGTGTTCTTTCACGGTTGAGATGTTGAGCTCGCGATGTAACTGATCATTTCTTATAAACCACTGGGCGTTGCACACAATTCTTAGTATTTTGTTCTGTAGCACTTGCACTTTGTTTATGTGAGTTTTTGTAGCAGTTCCCCATATTACCGAGCCGTACATTATAATTGGACGTATTATTGATGTATATAATAAAAGTGAACAGGGAATTTTTAATGCACTGGTTTTGTTCATTAGAGGATATAGAAGCGAAAGTCTAGCGTAGCATTCATTTAGTTTCCGGTTGATATGGTAACCCCATGTTAATCGTGTATCAAGGTACAAACCAGGCCCTCGTCACTCATACTTATAAAAAGCAGTCCTTGATATTAGTACCGTCCACCAAGTCCAGAGGCGCTGGAGGCGCTGGTATCTGCCGATACGTTCCGATCGTCACCGAAGTATAGCGAGACCGTGTGTTTACTTTCAAAATTTTGTTTGGTGTTGCGATTGTTTCATAAATTGTAATCGTTGCGCAATAAATTTTGATAATTTGTATTATTGCTATTTGGTCGTTCTTGGTGGACTTTGTGAGTTATTTGCCGTATTTGCCGTGCCTACTGACTGTGAGTTCTATGATCAGTTCCTTCTACTTGCATTTAGTCAATAAATTTGTGCAATTTGTAGTCGACGTATCTATCACTCGACTTTGCAAATTGGTTTAATAAAGGTAAGAAAGCACTATGAAGTAATTAGATATAAAACGAATATTTATTTTTACAGGAAAATGGGGCACAAAAACGATGTGCCGTTCAGAGTTCTGGAAGTACTGGTGAATTGCATCCTAACGAAACGTTTCACATGTTTCCAAGAAACCCCGAACTATTGACAGCATGGTTGAAATTTTTAAATAATTCTGCCATAAGGAATATACCCTACGAAAAGTTGAGGTATATGTATCAAGTTTGTAGCAAACACTTTGAAATAGGACAATACCAAACACCAGACTGTAAAAAATTAAGCAGGGGTGCTATTCCAACGTTAGTAGAAAGAGAATATTATGCATTGAGAGAAGAAAGCTTATTAGGTAAGTTATTTAACTGCTAATCTTGGCACTTGTATAATGATTTGTTTCATGTTACGCAGAAACAGAAAATCGAGGAGAAAATGTAGCTGTGAAGATGCTGAATAGTGTTGGAGCTATAGCAAGTGGGTCACTGTTGTCCCACTGGATTGATAAAACCTAATTATAGATAATTATCTTAAACAACGTGGCCCTAAAAGTTAAGTAAATAAGTTGTTGTTTTATATTTGATGATGATGATGACCATTAAAATATGTAGAATGTCAAAATGTTTAGGATATTTGTGAAGTTAATAACTAAGTATTGAAATGTAACAATATACTGTAAATTCTCCAACAGTAATATGGTAGGTTCCTATCATACGTGATGACCACAGGTGATTTATGAAATGTACATTGCAAAATTTGAAAGAATAGAGTACCAAAGAATAATGAAAAAAAAAATAAATGCATAATGTTTTTATAAAATTATACAGGTTGTATTATTTGTTTTATTAATGTATGTAGGTATTAGAGGGTCACTTTCACCAAAGAGCAATATTAAACCAATTTTTAGTACACTTCCTCATGAATTATTGTATAAGTATATTTTTATGGTATCAAAAAGCCCATACAAAATAATCATTTCAATAATTCTGAGGAATGTTACTTAAAACTGGTTTAATTATTAGTGAAATAATCTTTTTAAAATTAAATTTTAAGTAATTTCAAACAGCGCGCGTTACGCATTAGTACCGCCACCAATGTCAGATGGCGCTTTCATCAGCGACCACGAAAAGTGGCCTACTGTCGTTTCTTCCTTGGATTTGTTCTGTGGTGTAGACTCAAGCGTGAGCGCAAACGCAAGCGCAAGCGTAGAAACAAGCACACGCGCGAGTTACCCGGAAGCACAAGCGCAAGCTCAGGTGTAAGCAATAGTAAGCGCCATCGTAAGAACAAACGTAAGCGCAAGCGTTTGCGCATGTGTTAGCGCAAGCGTTTGCGCATGTGTAAGCGGAAGCGGGAGTGTAAGCTTAAGCATGAGCGTAAGCTTGAACGTGAACGTAAGCATACTAGCAAGCGTAAACTCAAACGTAAGAGCAAGCGTAAGCGCAGGCGTCAGATCAAGCGGAAGCGTAAAGCTGCGTATTCACTTGAGTATTTTTGCGTGCACAAACGTTTGCGCGCACA
The DNA here is from genome assembly GCA_014611495.1 of Limonius californicus. NCBI lineage: Eukaryota > Metazoa > Arthropoda > Insecta > Coleoptera > Elateridae > Limonius > Limonius californicus. Next base: position 24,507 of record JABXWE010013544.1, read on the forward strand.
CACGTTCGTTCGTGAAAATTTTAAAATCTACACATAATTATTTTTACATTTTTGTTTGTATGCGCAAATATCTGCTCCAGTTGTGCTTAATAACTTTTGCTGTGTGTGATTTGATGAGGAGAAATGTCTCGAAGAAATGCAACAATTGCAAATGCAGCATTTATTGTAATGCACTGTATTAAAAAAACAAAAAAAAAATAAAAAGCAAACCAAACGATGGTGGATTACACAGCTTTATCGTAGCCGGCAGTTGTATAATGGATCAAATTTATTATCAGACATGAAGTTAGAAGAAACCAGTGGTCACTTTCATAATTTCGTTCGCATGTCATCTCAGGACTTTGGATTTTTAATGAATGCTATTAGTTCTAAAATAAAAAAGATGGATACAAAATTTAAAAACTCTGTGCCAGTGAATGAACGTTTAGCTATAACTCTACGTTTCTTAGCGACTAGAGATTCCTACACAAGTATGCAATATCTGTTTAATGCTAGTTCATTATTCCACTCCATGATTAAATGGCTATTTTTCACACACACAAATTATGAACCAACCGCAATTAAAAATCTC
>JABXWE010013545.1:0-23283 GCA_014611495.1 Limonius californicus
AACTTTAACACTCTCGTACAAGAAAACTAAGCTCCAAATACCTACTTTTTTTGAAGATTTGTATTAAGCATTCATAAAGGAAAAATTCTACCTGAAGCTTTTAATGCATTTAAAGGACACCCTGTATAACAGGGTGTATCAGAAATGGGTACTATTAGGTAGGTCAGTAATTTCTATTCAGTCTCTTGTTGAAGCCGTAGTTTATCATAAGCCAGACAAGTTTTTACGTGTTTGCCACTTTGGATTTACTTTACAATTAGGTGATAACCTTCTACAGCTTAAATGCATTTTCTATGTATCATCAGCAATTCTCAATCAAATTTTTATTTTATTTTTTAATTCAAAAAAATAAACTTAATGATTTTGAAAAATGAATAGTACCATTGCATTCTACTTGAGCCAATCTATTACTGGTTTAAATATTTGTACCTATTTCTGATACACCCTGTATATATATAACAAGGTATATACAGTGTGTATTAAAAATGATATTACCTAACTGTTAAGCCTTGACAAAATGGCACATGTGTAAAATATGTATCTAAACACTCAGGCATAAAATAAACCATACACCTTTTCTAGCTAAATGCAATTTTTGAATACCTTGAGTAACAGAGGAGGCAATAGAAAACACGTACCGATTAGTAAGCAAGCTTCAAATAATGAAAACACTTCAGACTTAGTGTTTAATTAAAACTACAAATTGTGCCAAGATTACATTGAACTATGAAACGGTATTACATTTTATAGAAACAAATTAAATCATTTGTTCAAAATGATTACCATGATTTGCAATGCATTCTCGAGCTAACGTTTATTTTCTGTGCATCCTTAATTGCCTGCTGTTTTAATTAGAATATTCATGAACAACACAGCAACCTAGATTATATTTCAATATATACTGCGCCTTTAGTTTCGAATAGGCTTTAGATTATTTTACATCGTCATGAAGAACATTTAAATGTAAAATATTAAAGGTATTAGCTTACATTGTTTTCATAAATGTTTAGATGTCTATTTTGACATCTCATATTAACAAGCTGGGTAGTTTTTCCAAAGGACTAGAATAGAATCAAATATCATCTGCCTCATATATTATGAAATTATGAAAATAACGACCTTTCGTGAGTAGTTTTATTACACAGTTGGTTTCGAAAAAGCCAGGATTTGAATTAAAAGAAGTAAAAACAAAGGGTATTTGTACCAATATTTGGCATTTGTATCTTTATTAACTATTGTTTTTATTAAAATTCTTACCGTATTTTTTATACCGCGTGGATATCAAGTTTCGCACAAAATTCAAAATTTTATTATTTAACGTTTTTTTGGGAAAACCCCGAAACATTTTTTTATGATACACTTCCTAGCTTAATTTTTTTCCATCGGCTTCTGTTTCTGTGCTATTACGTCATCATTAATTTTTTTTAAATGGCAGCCCTATTTTTGCCCGTTACTTTGACAGACCTCATCACCAGTTAAATGGTAATATGAAAAGATTGGTACCCCACATAACAATTTTTTTGATATGTATATATACATATATACACACACAAAGTTCGAAAAATTTAAAACTTATTATTGAAATTAAAAATATCATGAAAAAGGTTACCTAACGGAATGCAAATTGTTCAACATTAACCAGCTGGCATTGGCCAGTACGTGTATAAACACTTTGTTTCGCACGCTCAATAATTTCTGGGCTGATAGTTCCCATTTCTAAACGAATCCGACGATTTAAATCGTCTAAATTGTTTGGTCTACTAATGTAAACATGCGATTTCATGATGAGCACATAGAACCAAATCTAGCGGTGTTAAGTCAGGCGATCGCGCAGGTAATTTATCAGAGAATATATCGTCAAGAATCTGCCGGACTTGTATACCAAAACGTGGAGAAGCTCCATCTTGTTGAAACCAAATACTTGGGTGAACCACATGAGAATCTTTATTGTTTGGAAAAAGAATTGCTAGAACTGGAACTAACTCAAAACGCAGAAAATGTAAGTTTAAATAGATATGGTTAGTAGTTATTTTCATTAAAAATAAATTTAAAAAACAAAATTATGAATTTTATGTGAAACTTTATCACCACGTTGTATGTTTTAAAGTATCGTGATTATTATTTGCAAATCTCACTGGTAGAAAACGCTAAAACACTAGTGCAACTTATATAGAAAGTGTTATATGGATTATGAGCTCTAATTAAATTAGCTTCGGTTCCAACAAACCGCACTAAGTTAGGTTAGGCTTCTTAAAATTAATTAGGTTAAGGAGCTACTAAAGTGGCTCAAAATTTGCTAAAATTAGCATTTTCTATTGGCACCGTAGCTATGTTAACAGGCGGTCTTTCCAGCAGCAGTTTTGAATAACAGGTATACAACATATTTAAGACTGAAGTAAGGTGAACACTGTATAACAAAATCACAAAAAATTGCCAAAAGTAGAACAAAATTACAGTAAAACCAATCTACTTTTATGATGTATGTGGAATTAATTTAGTGAAATCTTTTCACCTTACCACAAATTACCATTCTCTAAGAATGTATTGCACATTGCACGCAACCCCAATTTCAAAATTTATCTAATTTTCTTACAATCAAAATAATGCCTAGAGTACCCATGTTATATCAATGTACTTTATCGTACATTGTAAGTGTTGTCTTTCACATTGGCTGCAATTCGTTTTTCAGCGTTTAGGTACTAGCTCTAAGCCCCGGGACTGAGAGGGAAACGAATATAATGATCTATGTAAGAAGTTACTTTTAATTTTTGGTGGCCAGGTCGTTTCAAGATCGTCTTATATATTAGTGTAGAGGTTAGGTAGGAGGATAGGTTAAAGTAAATTTACACTAGATAACTTTAAGTAGGTTAGATACGATTAAACTTGAACATTTTAAGGTAAGTGCAAATTAAGTTGCATAAAAGCATGTTAGTTTAAGATTGTGAATCAAAATACGTTGCGTAAGGTAGACGTTAAAATTAGTTAAACCATTATTAGAGATTAGGCTAAAGTTCGGTTAGTTTATGTTAGATTAGACAACGATAAATCAGATCATGTTAAGCTAACTTACTGTGAAGTTAGATTAAAGGTGAATTAGTTAAGTTAATTTAAAGTTAAATAATGTTTGGTATAACAGACGTTCCATTTGGTTAAGATCATTTAAGGTCAGGTTAACGTTCGATTAGGTTAGGTGAAGCTAAACTATTTTTGATTATGTTTAAAGTATACAACCACCAGAAAGTATTTAAACAAACACTTACAGTAAGCCAAAAAATGATATAATATAAAAAAAACTATGCGTTACATTTGCTAATAACATTATAATTAAGCACCGGGACTCATTTCTTAAATGAATGCAAAGATTATTTAGAAAATTGAATGCTATAACGCAAGGTTATTTATATAAAATAGCCACCCCAAGTTACGAATCTCACTTCAGTTGCGTTCCTCTGGAGTGAGTTGGATAAGTAGTCAGAATGTATTGGCCGACATCTTTTTCATATCTATTGAAGATCCTAAGAAATTTGGACTATAAGTCATCTCGAAAAGCTGTCCAAACTTATTTCAAGAAAGCCGCATATAACCGAAGTAGGAATTAAAAATAAATGTGGTCATATAAACGAATCTAAACTTTGATAACTCTGTAGGTTTCCAGTTTTTCTTGAAACACTGATAAACAGCAATGTTTTACAATACAGTTATTGCTGGTTAACCACTTGATTATTGCTCTTTATTAAGATATTATGTGAGTTTGTGTAAGTACTTTGAGTTAGGCCTGTATGACACGGCACAGAATTTTGAACAGAATTTTGTTCTAAATTCTGTCTGTGAGCATGCGCAAATAGCTGTAAATTACGGTGACATCTGTAAGAAAACTGTCAAAATAGTCCTGTGACTGTCGATAAAGTAGAATTCTAACAAGATTTTATAATAAATATTAGGTTAATGCATAAGTTCGTAGTGCTTTTATTTATTTATATTACATGACCGCACGACAAAGCAAACAAGCTGCAGCAATAAAGACCGCGAACGCAATAAGCGAAAGTGCGTAGAGTGTCGGTAGACGGGTAAACACGTGGTAAGCATATTGTTATCTGCCCTCTGCGATTGTTAACCAACACTAAAAATTGCTCATTTGCGCATCAATGTGACGCCGACTTTGTACAAAATTCTGTAGACTGTAGAACATGAATCTACAGAATTTTGTTCTAAATTCTGTCTGTGAGCATGCCCAAATAGGTGCAAATTACGATGACATCTGTGAGAAAACTGTCAAAATAGTCATGTGACTGTCGATAAAGTAGAATACTAACAAGATTTTATAATATTAGGTTAATGCATAAGTTCGTAGCGCCTTTATTTATTTATTTTACATGAACGCAACAAAGAAACCCAGCTGCAGCAATAAAGAACGCGAGCGAGATAAGAGAAAGTGCGTGGAGTGTCGGCAGGCGGGGTAAACTCGTGGTAAACATATTCTTTCTCTGCCCTCTGTGATTGGTTAAGAAACACTATAATTGTTCGTTTGCGCATCCATGCGACGCCTACTTTGTACAAAATTATGTAGGCTGTAGAACACGAATCTATAGAATTTTGTTCAATATTCTGCCTGCGAGCATGCGCAAATAGGTGCAAATTACAGTGACATCTGTGAGAAAACTGTCAAAATAGTCATGTGACTGTCGATAAAGAATTTTAACAATATTTTATATAATATTAGGTTAATGCATAAGGTTGTAGCGCTTTTATTTATTTATTTATTCTACATGAATGCAAGACAAAGCAAACATGCTGCAGCAATAAAGACCGCGAGCGAGGTAAGAGAAAGTGCGTAGAGTGTCAGCAAGCGGGGTAACCCCGTGGTAAACATATTCTTCTCTGCCCTGTGTGATTGTTAATAAATACTAAATTGCTCGTTTGCGCATCCATGCGACGCCGACTTTGTACAAAATTCTGTAGGCTGTAGAACACGAATCTATAGAATTTTGTTCAAAATTCTACCTGTGAGCATGCGCAAATAGGTTAGAATTACGGTGACATGTGTGAGAAAACTGTCAAAATAGTCATGTGACTGTCGATAAAGTAGAATTCTAACAATATTTTATAATAAATATTAGGTTAATGCATAAGTTCGTATCGCTTTTATTTATTTATTTTACATGAACGCACGACAAAACAAACAAGCTGCAGCAATAAAGACCGCGAGCGAGGTAAGAGAAAGTGCGTAGAGTGTCGGCAGGCGGGGTAAACACGTGGTAAACATATTCTTCTCTGCCCTCTGTAACTGTTAATAAACACTAAGAATGGCAAGTTTGAGCATCGATGCGACGCCGACTTTGTACAAAATTTTGTAAGTTTTAGAACATGAATCTACAGAATTCTATACAACATTTTGTTGTATGACACGACACAGAATTTTGTAAAAACACTTTGGACAAAATTCTGAACAAAATTTTGTACAAAATTTGGCGCCATGCCTTAGAGTAAAATTAATTTGTTTAAAATTGAAGCTGGTATTGGTTTAGATTAGGAAAAGCCTGGTTACGTTAGAAAACGTTAAGCGAAGTTAAAATTGGAATAGATTAAAAATGATTAGTTGAAGGTGAATTCTGCTGAAATTCAGGTAACTAAAGTTGAAGGTAAAGGTCGGTTATGTTATGCTAGATAAGTTTTAATTAGATCTGCTTAAGCTAACTTACAGTTAGATAAGCGTAGATTAGGTGAAAGTTAGGTTAGGTTACGGTGACACTAACTCAGGCGATGTTAGAATAAGAATTGATTGAAAATTTTCAGGGTTAATTATAACTCAGTTAGGTTTAGTTACATCAATTTGTGTTAAACTACAATCGGCTTAAGTTAACTGAGATTGAGCTAAGGTTGATCAAATTAGTTTAAGTTAAAGTTAGGTTAGATTAGATTAGATAAAATTAAGTGGAGTTGGTTAAGGAGAGGGCAAATAAAACTCACTTTAGTACAAGTGAGAAGAACGTTAAAGAAGGAATTGGTTAAATGACTATGTTTTATGTCAAAGTTTATTAAGATTAGATTAGGTTAAAGTTAAACTTGGTTACAGGTTAGTTAAAATTAGTTTATAGTAAGATTAAGTTAGACTAGGATTAGTTAAAATCACTCCGGGTTATAGTAAAGTAAGAATTTTTGCTTGTAACGTTTTTCCCGTAAGAGGTGTATATATTTTGCTTCTACTTGTAAATCTTCATCGGGAAATTTATGAATGCTATTTGTACCACTTCTTTGTTTTTTAATTCTGGGAAGTCTCATTTGAAGGGTTTCTCTGGAAATCCCTAATATAAATTTACCCTCTCTGCTGCTTTGTACCAACCAACAACAGAGCAACAAAATAACAATGAAAATAAATGCAAACCATTAAAACCGTCAGGAAATCTTGATAAATGTCCCTAATAACTATATTCCCTCGCCTGAATTACGATATAAGTGTCTCGGTTAATGACGTTAGGGTGCTGATGGGCATAAAATGCATAAAAGAACCCCCGTCTATGTTCTACCCCAAGGGATAAGCAGAGGAAGTGGGATTTTTAGTAAATAAATATAAATCATACGTTAATCTCACCCTCATTCTTGTCGTGCCGCTTTTTTTGTGGGATTTGAATTACGAAGGCAGTTCCCACTGCGGAATTATACGAAGGCGGGGATCAAGTTACAACAGATGTTGAATTCTCCCGTTTACATGTGATGTAACTTGAAAGAAACTACAATATTATCTTGCAACATTTCTTACAGTAGTGTTTTAATAGGGATATTAGGTATTTAATAAACAGCGCGAATAGCAAGTGCTGATTTCAACAGGTCGGAGCTCCACCACGTGTTTTTTTCAAAATTAGTTGCGTCAAAGTATTTCTCATATAGTGATCTCTGAGTGAAGCACACGTGAATTTGACACATATTTAAAACCAGAAATACAATACGACTCTGTATATGCATTGACGTTATAATGAATGGACAGAGCGAACCGTATACTGTATACTGGCTAACAGTGACCCACAGCAAAGAGAGAAATAGTTGTAATCCATGCCGTTAAAGCGCAACAAAGACGGAACGAATTGTACCACGTGACTGTGGGCAGAAACTTACCCGGCGCTCATTGCTTAATATGTGAATATGCCGTATCATTTTAAATCGTAGGGTTTATATTAAAAATTCTGTTATTATTTTTATTTAATACTTCTAAGTAACATAATATAGCGATAAACCGATAACATACAATAATATAAATACCTTAACACAGGACACATGTGGTTACGTATAGGAAACCGCGTAGAGTAGTAAGTCTTACAGATGTTTCTACTTTTTAAATTTTGATCTGCAAATTTGTTTGCATTTGTTTTAGGCAAACCTTAAAATTAATTTTAATGTCAAATTTTAAAATTTGTTTTTTAAATTATTTATTAATAACATACACATTTTTAATACTGAGTGTTAATAGTGCCTTCGGATTTAATTCCTGCCGTTTCTTAGCAATCTGCAAATCATAAAAGAGTGCATGTAATTATTCAAATACACCATTAGTAATTTTAGTAATTTTATTGGTTTTTAAATAATATCAGTTTTGAATATTTATGTCTGATTCTGTTTTTCTGTTCATTCAAACTTTGTGTTCGGTGATGCAATCTAACATTAAAATAGGCTTTTAAAATTAATTTAACAAGTTGCACAATGTGATTTTCAAGCGGATCCTGATCCAATACATGATTTTCTAATACTTCAAAAATACTATCAGCTTTTATAATAATTATTTTTTGTGCCTTAACAATTAAAATATTCAAAATATTGTTCTGATGAAAATTTGATGTTGTTGTATACCGGAACACATTTTCTGCTGCTTTACAAATCGTTAGGCAGTCGTTATTATAATCTAACATTACATATGAAATGATGGGCCACCCTTTTTATAACGATTTGTGCAACCATAACTGGAACATGACATAACCATTTTCGTTTTCTGTTCAATTTAGTAGGCAATTCTTGTCATTAAAATAAACGTTAACGTACGTACGTTACTTAGGTAAACTACTATGCGCTTATGCAAGTCAATGCAGCCTGCGTCCCTTTTTGCCCACACCCACGTGGTTCGTGTCTTTCGTCTCTCTCTTTAGTCTCGGTCAATGCTTAGAACTAACGCTATGTCCATTCAGTTATAACGTCAATGTGTATATGTGAACAAATAAATTCATTTAAAAACATTTAAGCAGGTGACACACTGAAGAAAAAAATACTTATTTATCTGGCGACTACCGAACTACCTAAAGAATTCTGTTACAATATAAAAATCGTGCCCATCCATAATGTCGAAAATCCAAACAACAAAAGATGGAGGCAATGAAGCTGAATATAAAAACGTCGAGTGTAAATAATGGCAAATTACCAAAATCATCGAATATAATAATAACAATTTTTTTCGAAAACGTTTATTCTGAGGGCTTCCGGCATCTTCCGGTCAAAAGGTTTTGGGCTGAGATCGCACCTACCCAGCGTTGCGTTTGGTCCTTTGACGCGTCGAAAGCCGCTCGGCGCGTCTCCCTAACCCATCTACAGTCTGAGTTATCGCCAAAAGAAGAAAACAGTTTAGGGACCACTAACGACAGTCCGGGGACCCCAACGGTCACAAACGAAAAATAGCCAAATTGCCCACGTCGATCTCTACTGTTCCCCCGGATACGTTTTTCCCAGGCGAAAAAAATCGATTGGACCCCTCCATTCCCGCTCTCCCTAAAATTCCTTGAATTTCTGCGACGATCCCATTTTTAAAAGTTTCGGTTTTGTCTATGATTTTACAACCTTTTTGGGATCCATGCGCACCGGCCGAACTCATAAAAGCGGCAAAAATTCCAGATGAGGGAAGATCAATTTTCTTTTTCATTCCAAGGTAGTTTTATTTACACTTTTTGTATTCGACGCTTATTTCATTCGCCCTTTTGTTTTTGATGTCGATCTTGTCTTGATTCGATATCGTCTTCATTCCACTTTTTTGTGTTCGACGTTTCTGCATTCTACCTTTTTTCATTCGACATTAATTACGTTCGCCGTTATTACATTCCACCTTTTTCCCATTAGACGTTACTTTCATTCGACATATATACTCGTACATTATTACTTTATTACATTCATTATTGTGGGAATCGGACGTTTTGGCGTGGCCGATTAGGCGCGGTCGATTTGGTGCGTCCGGTTTGGCGCAAGGACGTTTGAGCACAAACGTATATTAAAGTTTAAAATATTAAAAATCATCCGCATTACAACCATCAGAATTTTATTTAATGTTAATAATAAAAAATATATACGAAGGCGGTAGTACTTTTATTACCATACGGTATATTTTGCGGTAAGCAAATAGTAATTTTCTGATTCTTCTGCTTCTTCCTTTAGCCATTTTCTACATTGTTGGGTATAATAGACCTCCCTACAATTTTGTCAGATTTCTCGGTTTTGAGTCGATTTAATCTAATTTAGACCTGCTGTCCTCTTCAAATTGTCGACCGAGGAAGGTGGCTCAGCGGTAGAGCATCTATCTTTCATTCGGGAGGTCTTGGGTTCGAACGTCCGGGCAGTCAGTTCTGACTCAGGTTTATCGTGGCTTTCCTGGGCCTTACAGGTAAATTCTGGGACAGTATCATCAACGAAATTCTATTATCCAATTTTCCTGGTCTTTCCTATCCTTGCATTCTCATGACTGGCTGAAGAGAGGCTTATGGTTCCAGTGCGGAACCCGACTGGCTCGGCCCGGTCCGACCCCTTGTGGGGATGAACCTATGTTGATTTTCCTTTTTCTTTTCAAATCGTCGCTCCATCTCATCTACGGATGCCACACGCTTTTTCTATTTTCCCATGGTCTCCACCTGAGCACTTTTCCACTACCATTTATTTTGGTACCTCGCTATGTGCCGTGCCCGGTTACATTTAAGTGAACTCACTCTTTGAACTGTGTTTTACAGTTTTGTTCTCTTCTTCATTCAGACGTTAGGTCTCCGGTCTGCTAATGTTATTCCTAACCTTTTCTCTCGATTGTTCTTTGGTTAACTCTTAATTTATTCAATATAGACTTTGTGAGGACCCACGTCTCAGCTCCGTATATTGGACTGGTTAAATATATTGATTATATAGTTCGGATTCAATTGAAGAGGTATACTGAGTTTTACTACATCAATTATTTTGTCATATGCTCTCCAGATTAATCTTATTCTTTACTTTATTTCTAGCTCTTGATTTTTTCCCCGTTGATATAGTTTGACCTAACTATTTTTAATTATTTACCGTTTCTACTTCCTTATCCCCAATTGTTATCTGTTTTTATTCTTCTTCTTCTTCTTTATTCTGATTTTTCAGATACTTAGTTCTTTGGCAATTTGTTTCTAGCCCAATTCTCTTTGATGATTCTGATTAAATAATTAAAATACAAATATTGTTGTTGTACAATATTGTTGCATAAGAAATATTTACGAATGCTTATTTTTGAACGTTTCGTGGTGATATGTTTAATAAATTGGTGGTTTTAACAATTAGATTTATTAATAATATTGAACAATTCAGCAATTTTATTAATAACACAGAACTTTTTATAAAATAAACCACTTTAACACAAAATAAAGGAAGACAGAAAATAGACTACCGTACAGACGGGACTAAAGTGTTTCCAGCACTACCAAATGAGAAAGAAAAGGAGGAAAATTCACAGAAAACAGAAGATTCCACAAACCAGGTACTACAAAGTCGAATGTTAAGACTTGAACAGTAGGAAAAACAGTTTGAACGGCAAGATAAAATGCTAAAATCAATCTTTGGGATATTAATAAAACTTGCAAGAAATAGCAATAAAACTACTGCTTCAAAGAAACAATAATGGATACAGAAGACATAAGAGTAGCTGCCCGGAATGCCAACGGTATTCAGCAACATCAAAACGCGCTATAAGTGTCCCTGGAGACGCAAAAAATAGATATATGTCTCATATCTTTTATAAAATAAAACTATACAAACTTTAAAGGATGTAAAATCTACCACACTATAGATTTACAAAACACTGCTGGAGGAGGAAGTGCGCCGTGCGGCAACAGTCAACTTAAATATAACGCACTTCGAAGAAAGCAAATATAAAACGGAAGAAATACAAGCTACAGCTATAAATGTCAGAACAGCAGGACAAAAGATTACAGTTGCAGCAATCTACTGCACAGCAAGCCATTATTTCAAAAAAAATTTGGGAGAACGATCTATCGTTGGTGGAGACTTCGAAATACAGCAGATGCTCGATAACGTGAACTAATTCAGACCCGAGTGTGTTCACATTATCGAAATGTTTACATTAGCGAGCGTGATTTTATTAATAACCAAATTATTAAAAGAAACGTTTAACAACACTATTCATATTTTTTTGCTAATTGTGTCACTACCGCACCTAGTGCAACCTCGTCTATGATTTTCACTTTGTCACTCAATCTTAAACACTTTCTTTTATGGGATGTGGATGCCATAGTCGTAATGCATAAACGCATGCAATATGCCTGACTTACGTTTAACAACGACTAAAATGAAATCAGCGCTGCTCCTACAAATAATTTGCCGAGAGTCACGTATGTACATCATAAAAACAATAAAAACCGAAGTGTTTACGTTATCGAGCTGTACAGGTTGTTTACGTTATCGGGCGTTCCATTTGATCCTATAGTAAGAATTTCGTGTTTACATTAGCGCGATGTTTCCATTATCGGGTGTTTACGTTATCGAGCGTCTGCTGTACAGCTAAGTATCTCGGAATGAACTTGAATGCCAAATTAAGCTGGAAAGAGCATATAAAGAAGAAAAGAGAAGAACTAAATATAAAATATAGGAAAATGTATTGACTGTTGGGAAGAAACTCACAATTTTCAATACATAACAAGTTACTTCTGTACAATCAAGTTTTAAAACCAGTATGGAAATACGGGGCTGCACCAGGAAACCTAACACCAACCAGATTCTACATTTCCATAATAAAGTGCTAGAGGAGTATCGTAGATGCGCCCTGGTACGTTAGAAACAGTGATTTAAGGATAAAAACTGTGACGGAAGAAATAAAAAAACCTTGTCCAAAAAGATGAGACAAGGCTTCATCACCACGTAAAAGTCGAGATAATCCAACTCTTCGACAATACAGATCTAGTAAAAAGGCTCAAGAGGACCAAACCATATGAGCTAGTATAAAGAGACGTGAAAGTTTCAGTGAAAGAAGCAGAGCAAAAGTGAAGTGGTAACCCAGAATTAAAGTGTCACAAGACAGAACTGAGAGGACACCAGTGGTTGACTTTTTAACATAACCATTTAGTTAATTTAAGTTAGATCAAAATTGCTGATTAGTCTTTCAGACTAGTTGCGATGTCCCTTCATAAAAGAAACTGTAATATATGTTTGCGCTCAAACATCCCTGCGCCTAAAAGTTCCTGCCCCAAACCCTAACCTGTGCCTAAATGGTTCTGTATCTAACTGTCCCTGTGCTCAAATGGATTTTTTTTTGGAATAGTTTTTACCCGGATCAGCTACACTGAACTGTTTACTTATCACTTTTCACTATACTGTCTTAGGGAGGTCTGCTCCAATGGAGTTCCTCAGTCACTGGGTTCGTCGTCAGTTGTATTTGTTAAATCTTGGGTTAATTATTATCGTTTTAACCACTTGTGGATCGCTTTTTCACCCAGTGAATACCTGATGGCACCGGGGCATTCGCTGAATATTTCATGAAATGATGGGACACATTTTTTTTATGAAAGAATACAAGGGCATATCCAGCTCAAAACGGAAGGGGGGGGGCAGGTTTCTGAATCCAACTTCTTTCATGGGGGAAGGAGGCCCATTGGGGGAGGGACATGCAATAATACAGAATTACAAAAGAAAAACACTATTTATTCATAAAGTTAATTTTTGAACAGTAGTTGCGAGGTTTAGTTGCAAAATTTCTTACTAAAACTTCCACTAATTGTTCCTTGTTTGCGAAAACCCACTGACGGTGAATGCTTAGCATGGCTAACCCATTTAACCTATTTTCACCAATAGTGCTTCTAAGCCATGTTGACTTACCAACAAGCAACCTATTAATCAATTTTTTAGAAATTTGTTGTTTATATTTTTTCTGTATTATTTAAATTTTTTCCACCTTGGAAGGGGGCGGCTGCCCCCCTCCCCCTGGACACTCCCTTGAAAGAATGTACTGTTGGCATTGCGAGGTCGTAGCGCAGTTGAGTGTTGCGTATAAACCAGGAGGAGTTTGTTGCAATACGTAACACTTTATTTTGAAATGTTGCAGTTTTCTAATGCGCCAAAACATCCTAGGCCGCATTATTATTGTCAATTGACAATTATTATTTGTATTTGACGTAATTTCCATTCAACACTGTTGTATCCAATGTTATCACATCGACATATTTATCATTGTGTTCGACACTCTTCCATTTGACGTTATTTACGTTTGTACGTTTTTTCGATGTTATTATTTCCGATATTAGGGATGGTAACCACGAAAATAAATGGTGTTATGTATCACCAATGTTGTTACTTGTATAATCTATTGGTTTTTTTTATTTTCGTTTTTTCTTACTAAATTACTTCATTGTGCAGTTATCACCACATCGAAATTCTAAATTATATCTTTGTGGTAAAAATAGTTGTTAGATAATCAAAAAATATGTGTTAATCATCTTTCTTGTACCAAAGAAACTAAACATTTTGAGAAATTGGATCGGTCTGGGAGTTCAAGAATTATTCATTATAGCCCGGCATCGAGACAAATATGGTGAAATGGTCGCAAACATCGATAACACAGGTCTACATGGGTTTCGTTGCTTTAAGTTTGACTTGTGTTCTTTACTAATTTGGGGTCGCTGATCACAAATATGATGTTAGTTTTTATTCACCACGTTACGTTTTCTTTTCTGCCACCCAGGTTAGTTTTAATTACCAAATAATGAAAAGTTCTTAGTAATGACTAATGAGAATCCAAATTACATATAAAATGCATACAAAATTACTTTCGCTAATTTGTTTGCTAATGGAATAACTAGTTAATTACCGCATACTACCCTAATCACTAGAAAGTTATAAATCATTCCTATATATATATTTTGTTATTATTTTTTGACCCAGCAAAAACTGTAGTTCTGTGTTAGCGTAAGGTTATACCGAGTTGTGTGTTCAGAATAAGTAATATATTCATTACAAATGTCTTCAAGAGGGTGTTTAAATAGTCCAGATATATTTTGTTATATCTGCGGTAATTTCACACTGCTGAATCAACTACGGAAAATTACCATTTGTGTAAAAACAGTTTATCATGCTTACTTCAGTATAAAACTTGGGGATCAAGATAAGCCATGGGCTCCACACAGAGTCTGCACCATTTGTGTTGAACAACCGAGGCTATGGAGTAAAGGTGCAAGAAAGTCTTTGTCTTTTGGAATTCCTATGATGTGGAGGGAGCCAAGAAACCACGATGACGACTATTACTTTTGTTCTTGCAACGTAAAGGGCTTCAGTTCAAAGAAATAAGAAAGATATTTCTTATCCTGACGTCCCATCTGCGATACGGCCAGTTCCTCATGGGCCCGATGTCGCTATTCCACCCACATTTGCAAGTTCCAGCCAAGAAATGTCTTCTGAAAGTGATACTGACGAGAAAGATCAAGTGGACGTTTTCGAATGTGAAACACAGGAACCATAAGTTTTCACAGAGACGGAACTGAATGACTTGATAAGGGACTTAGGTCTTCCGAAGGACGCTGCACAAATTCTGGGATAAAGTACTTTCATTTGAAACACCAACCGAAATGAAACCAGAGCTGGATTCAACACTATTGGAATCCGCTCCTTCGTTTTCAATAGTTAAAAACTGGGTTGCTGAATTTAAGCGTGGTCGTGTGAGTACAAATGATGAACCCCATAGTGGACGTCCAAAAACTGCTACTGCCCCGGATATGATTGGGAAAGTCCACCGTATCGTATTGGATGACCGTCAAGTAAAAGTGCGCGAGACAGCAGACATAGTGGATATCTCAAATGACAGTGTGCACAGAATTTTAACTGAAGAATTGAAAATGAAAAAATACTCGGCGCGTTGGGAGCCACGGTTGCTCACACCGGAGCAAAAACTGAATCGTTTGAGTGTCTCTTGCGACCGTTTGGCACGTTTTCGCCACAACCCGAAGGATTTTTGGCGCCGTTTCATACCTGTCGATGAAACCTGGGTCCGCCATTATACTCACGAAACCAAAGAACAGTCCAAACAATGGACACAAAAAGGTTCTCCGCCACCAAAGAAGGCAAAAACAGTTTTGTCAGCAGGAAAGGTTATGGCAACCATATTTTGGGATTCTCATGGCATTATCTTGGTTGACTACTTAGAAAAGGGGAAAACAATAAATGGCTAGTATTATGCCAATTTGTTGCAACAACTTAGCGACAACAACCTGCCCACAAGTCTGCGATTGCAAAGGCCAAAATGCATGAATTCTGATTTGAATTAGTGCCCCATTCGCCATATTCTCCGGATTTGGATCCCAGCGAATATCATCTGTTTCCAAACCTGAAAAAATGGCTGGGCGGTAAGAGATTTTTGTCTAATTCCGAGGTAATCGCTACTGTAAATAGCTATTTCGAGGACTTGGATTCATCGACCTACAATGAAGGCATTGCTAATTTGCAATATCGTTGGAATAAGTGTGTTGAGCGAGCAGGAGACTAGATTGAAAAATAAAATGGTTTTTGTTGAAAAAATCGTTTTCTTTGTTAGGCCTCGTAGGCGTCGTAGGCCACGTAACATTTTAGCATCCATACTCTTAACGTTAAATTTAGTTGCCGATTACATAAAATCCTTCTGTATTTCATAAAAGCAGATTTTGCTATTTCTATTCTTCTTTTTATTTCATTGTTACAGTCCATGCGTTTGTCAATTAGGCGTCCCAAGTATATATATATTTGTCCACTTGCTCTACTCTCATGTTGTTGTGTCTGATGTTGACATTAATATTGTTTCTGCCTATTACCATTGCTTTGGTTTTGCTTACATTAATTATTAAAACCATATTGGCACTTTCGTCGGCAACTCTATTTAGCAGTATTTGAAGATCTTCTTCGCTACCAGCAATCAAAGCCGTGTCGCCCGCGTATCTAATATTATTTAGAAGTAGTTCATTGATTTTTATACCTTCTGTTCTGTCCGCTAAATCGTTTTGCATGATCGTTTCCGAGTACAAATTAAATAGTATGGGATGGGGTATAGGATGCATCCCTGCCGTACTCCTTTTTTGATTTTCACTGTGTCGCTTAATTCGTTGTTTACTCTAACTTTCACTGTTTGTTCCCTATATAAGTATTTTATAATACGAATATCTCTTCCGTCAATCCCAATCTGACTGAGGACCTTGAGTAGCTTTTCATGCTGAACATTATCAAAAGTTTTTGTAAAGTCAATGTAGTATATGTAAAGATCCTGTCGCATGTCCAAGCATTTCTCTGACAAAGTTGTTAAACTGAAGAGCACTTCCCTTGTGCCCAATCCCGCTCTAAAACCAAACTGGGTATTACTGATGTTATCTTCGCATTTCCTCTTAATTCTCTCGTATATGATTCTTAAAAGATCTTTAGTGCATGACTCATTAGACTTATTGTCCTGTATTCATTACAGCGCTTTGCATTACCTTTTTTGGGAATCGGTATGAATATTGATTGAGACCATTCTTCTGGCATTGTTCCCTGTCCATATACTTTATTAAATAGTTTTGTAAGAGTCTTAATGCTTTCCTCTCCCATTGCTTTTAGGAGTTCAGTTTGTATGTCATCCGGCCCTGGTGATTTACCGTCGTTACTTGTTCTTATAGCTTTTTCGACTTCTGATACCAAAATCTCTGGACCTTCGTCGTCAATTTCTATGTTATTTATTATGTCCGGTCGGTCATCTGAGAATACTTTTGTTACGTAGGAAGTCCAGGCTTCTTTTTTCTTTTCGTTAGTAAGAATTAGTTTATTCTGGTCGTCTATCAGCTTTTCTGCACCAACTTTTCTAAAATTTCCAGATAGTTCTTTAATGCGTTTGTGTAGCTGGTAGCGTCCTTTCTTATTTCTAGTTCCTCTACTTCTAGACATTGTTCGTTTATCCATTTCTCTTTAGCTTCAATTATTTTCTTTTTAATTTCTTTATTTATAGATTTATATATATATATATATATATATATATCTATGTTTACTTGTTTTTGTTTTCTTCGTTGTTACATCATGTCTAGAACTTCATCAGTCATCCACTGTTTCTTCTTGTTGTTCTTAGCTTTCGTTAGTGTATTGTCTGCTGCGGTTAATATAGTATCCTTTATTTTTCTCCACATATCTTCTATACTTTGAGTGATCATATTTGGATTGTCTCTAAATTTATTTTCTAGTTCTGTCTTCATATCCACATTTTCTGGAACTTTTAGGTCTTGCACATTCAATTTCTTCCTGTTTTTTTTCGATCATCTTTAATCGTAGTTGCAATTTGGCAATTACAGGATTATCAAGTCTTCACACTTTTTATACTGTTGCGGAATCTGTGATTTATTAAAATATAATCAACTTGATTGCGTACTATAGGTTCGTTTGTATGTTGTGGGGATGTCCAAGTATATAGTCTCCTGGGTGCTAAGTCAAACCATGTTTGTCTCTTGTGAAAATTGAATTAACCTTTCCCCACGTTCGTTTCGTAGTCCCAGGCTGTGATGACCAACCACGTTGTCCACACGACCTTTTCCGACCTTGGCATTAAAGTCTCCCAGTATAAAATTTACGTTATGATTCTTAGTATTATCTAAGAGGGTATTCAGCTGGTTGTATATCTCCTCCACCTCTTCTGTTGTAGCCTCTGTAGTTGGTAGGTAAACCTGTATAATGTTTATATCTGTATATGTTCCTTGTAGTTGCAGCATTACGTTCCTGTCCGATACAGGTATAAAGCTTTTCACGTATTTTGTTATTTCCTTCGAGAAGGCTGTTGCTACACCATATTGATTCTTATTTGTATCTCCTGAGTAATATATTGTGTAATTTTCTCTGGTTTTTAATTGTCCGTTATTTCTTCGTTTTGTGCTTGCAATTCCTAGTATGTTTACCTCTAATCTTTTCATTTTCTGTACTAAGTTTGCAGTTTTTCCAGCTTCGAACAGGCTTCTCACGTTCCATGTTCCAATTTTTATTGTATTCTTAGTAAATTGCACCCGGGGATTCTTTTCACCCTCCAGCCATTTAAGGCCTGCCGGGGACTGAGGGCCATTTAATTGCTTCTGCCTACCATAATGATTGTATTTGAGAATTAATAATGTGCTGGTTTCCCCTTGCTTTGCACATCGCAGTACTAAGACCGATTGTGGTAGATACTACCGTCGCCCATAGGTGTCCATCCTGAAGCTGTACCGATCGATTCGATCTCCACCTTCATATAGTAATGAAAACGCTGCTTCCCGAATCTAATCTCCTATTTGGTCCGCGGGTACATTGTGTATCTACCTGTATATGTACAGGGCTTTTCCCGATCCGCCACCTGGGGACGCGCCGTGTTGGGGTTGGGGTTGCCCGGCTGGTTTCTCATACACAGACTGCTGTTAAATAAAATAAAGTATCATGAATATGGTTAGCAACATTGTGTGATCTTAAAATCATTCCATTCTATTGTGCCAGCAGTCTGGATTCACAAAATATCCTTGTTTTTTGTGTGAGTGGTACAGCAGAGCGCGTGATAAACATTACACGTAGAAGAAATGGGCCACCCGAGAAGGACTTCTACCTGGAACTAAGAATGTGCTGCGTGAAAGCTTGGTTGATACACAGAAAGTATTGCTACCTCCTCTCCAGATCAAGTTGGGGATGATGAAGCAGTTTGTAAAACAAGGAAGGAGAATGTTTCAAATACCTTTGCTCCTTCCTTTCTCTGAAGCGAAGTTGAAAGAAGGTATTTTCATTGGACCTCAAATTAGAGTTTAAAATCTGATGAAAGGTTTAAACCGACGATGACAGATCTTGAATGTCAAGCCTAGTGTGCATTCAGAGATGTTGTAGAACATTTTCTTGAAAACAAGAAGCACCTAGACTATATAAACATTGTCCAAAATATGCTGAATTAGATCCATAAATTGGGTTGCAGTATGAGCATTAAACTCCATTTTCTTCATTTTCACCTAGACTACTTCCCTGAAAATCTCGGAGATGTTAGTGAAAAACAAGGAGAACGATTTCACCAGGATATAAAGGAAATGCAAAAGCGATACCAAGGGAGATGGAATGTTAATATGGCTGATTACTGCTGGTCATTGAAGCGAGATCACCCAGATGTGAAATACAAGAAAAAAACCTCAAGACGGAGTTTTCAAAATAAACGAGAGAGATTACATTCCAGAAAAACTTAATCTAATTAATTTGGTAAATTTTCATTTAAAATATCAAAAATATTATGTATTATTTTATTTTACCAAAATAAAAAAAAAAGTTATATTTTCATGAACAAGCACATTTTTTCATTTTGCGAAAAACCCTTACGGGATAGCCAAAAACTAAGCGCACCATTGAATTCAGAATGGTCGATTTATATAGGAATAGTTATCAGAAATAAATCGTTCCTAAACTTGAAATTTGTAAATTTGTGTCATTGATACCACCTGAAGAAGACGAAGAATGCTTAAATGCAATAAGGTTTAATTTTGTAATTAGACAAATCTATAGCAACTGTTGCCGTGATAAATATTGTTATGTACCTAAAAATATCGACATACCGAAATACTATATCAAAAAAATATCCATGTGTTTCGATAATCATCCAGCTCTTTTACATAACATTATATTACTAAAATAATCTCTGCTGTCCTTCATATTATTCTTTTCGTCAGCTAATTGAGTAATCATTTGTTTTACTACCAGCTTAGTATGCCTGGAATTTGGCGAATGCTAACTTTTTAATTACTAACATATCTCGGATTTTCATCGCCTTTGCCTTCGTTGTTCGATCCGACGCGCGTAACCTATAATTACTACTTTAACCCGAGCCATCTTGTACGAGAACCATTAGATAATAAAAAAAGCGCTGCCCCTTGTTAAAGAATATTAAATAAACAAACGACCAAAAAATTAATAACTAGAGAACCGCCGAGGTAATTCGATTTTTTCTGTCGCGCACGTCATCGGATTTTGTCCGCCGGGTGTCTTGCAGCAAGACGAGGATGAACAGTAAGACGGTGTGCACAAGCGAGCAGGAAAAAAGGTAATTGTTTGTTTACACGGCCGTTTGGCAGGTCCATGCCTCGGAATGTTCAGGATCACGAGTGAGATGAGAGATAAAACTGCTCGAGCAGGATAGGTGCTGAGCATGACGAAGAGGGAGAAGCTTGTTAGCATGAATTATAGTTGGCAGTGACGGAGAGTCCGGTTGGGCTGTTACATAAAATTTTGAAATTAAAAAATGTTTCATAAGTGGTTAAAAATTAATGAGTTATGTAATTTAAAAACCTGAATAGTTTATTGAAATTATAAAATATAGGTTAGAATTAAGAATGTTGAACGTTATTTTTGAATTTCGGCTTGTGTAACATTAACTAAAACATGAAGGGAAATTTTAAATTTACGTTGTTAATGCAGCTAGGATAATTTTGTTATTTTGTTAATTACAATTTCTTGGCCTTGTTCTTTAATTTCAAATTTAAATTATTAACTACATATATACGAATTATCTAAAAAAATTTAGTAATGCCTTGGTTGTTCTTGTTCGGTACTTGTTTTGTAATAATAGAAAATTCAAAATTTTGCACAAAATCTACCATTTTTGCCTATTTTTAAAATAGAGCCAAATTTAACGCTTAACTGGCAGTTTTAACCGTTAATTCATTTGTATTTTTGACAACTAAGCTGTTTTAAGTAAATTGAAAGGTTTTTTACGTGTCACTGTCACCGACAACTGTATGTGCAACCACAAAGATTGTTTTGTTAATTCTTGTTTTTTCCTAACTACTATTATCGTCGGTTAACGAGAGTGCGTGATCGAGCAATGCAGTTGCCTTCCGAGAAAAGCCAACTACATACTTAATACAGGAATCCGTATGCGTTACTAATCTACATAAAAACATTTCTTGCGCTTTGAGAATATGCTGGACTAAATTATAGAACGAAATAATGCAAAAGTAATACAGCACGATTGAATTTGACTGAGTGTTTTTATAATTGAATATACACTTTCTTGCAAAATTATTTTATAATTATAAAAATTCAGAATACTAGTTTAAAACCGTAATTTAAATGGTTTTAACAGGTCAGAAATGACTGAAAAATGTAGGTTACTGTTTTTGGTTTATTTTTATTTAGCATCGCCCTGCTTTGGCTTCTAAAGCTGCATATTCAAGCTAAGGAATGAGCCAGGCTACAGTAAGTGTTTTCAAAGTAGATGGTAAACTGCCTACTACTTACTACTTACTACTTTATTACGTTTTCTTCTAAGAAGTAAAATGCCCCAAGTTAATTTGTTACATAAAATTCCTTTTCAACCGCTTGCCAGCCAGGGAGATTAGTTGATTAAACAATGAACTTTTTGAAGTCTATTCATTAAAAGCTTCTTGTTAATTAATAAATATTTTATTTATATGAACTTTTCCTCTGTGTACTAAGTTAATTTTTTTTTCTCTAAGTGAAACTTGAAATTTATAAAATGTTTACAATCTTCACTGTTAACGGACAGTTTTAGCAGCAACAACTAACAGTTTTCTCTATCATCTGACGATTGTTTATGATAAGTTGACAATTTTTCTACGATATTTTTGTCTGCAAACTTACACATGGTTGTTATCATTTCTTTCTAACTACCGACAGATTAATCTTTGATGACATATAAGACTTGTTCATCAAGTAGTAGTTACTTCTTTAGACAGTTGTTTATTTTAATTGACTGACGTATATGATTTTTTTATGAAACTTTTAACTTCGAACTTGCAGATTGTTTTCTCTAGTATCATTTTTTCTAGGTTATTATCAAATTCGTCGGTTACCCTGCTTCGGGATCTTTCGGTCTACTGGCACTGATTCTGTTTAGTTGTATTTTTTACGCCAACTGACATATTTTTAAACAGTTAAATGAAATATTTATTTGAAAACTTATATGTTATTCCGCCAATTAACTCTTGTGGATGTACCGATACAAGGATTTTTTCGATTCTGTCACGTTGTAATGTTCCAATGGGCTCTTTATTATCTTCTTCTCCGAGTGCTTTGTCTCTTACGAGACGTAGCGATCTTCTCTTCTATGCCGGCATTGCGTGTTTTAATGTAGCATAGATATAGAGGACCTACAGTTAAACGTGGGTTCCGAAGCACGGGAAGTGTAAACAGTTTTACTACAGAGAAGATTTACTAGGCAGAATATCTCGCTGGTTTACCATTGCTTTGCGAGGGAGAATGGTCGTTAAAAATCAATTGTTCAGGTACTGGCAATTGAACCCCAGGCCTTCAAGGTGGAAGTGTAATGCGCTGACTTCCAGCCCACCACCTCTTCTTTATTAGAATCTGACATATTAATTGGAAATTACATGTACGTGACAACTAGGTGACGCCTACTCGGCAATGATCAACTCAGCGCCGATCTCGTCGGTGACGCCTAATTCGGCAAGTATCAACTTAACGACGATTAACTTGGTGAGGATCAACTCGGCGAGGACCACTCGGCTACAGTCACGTCGGTGACACCTACAGCTGGCCGGATTTAACCTTGCTGGTGGGAGATGCGCTGCGCGAGAAACAGTGGGCACTAGGAGGAACAGAAACGAATACAATGTTTACGGGCAGTTAACATTCGATACACTTAGTAAAAGAAACGCGCGTACGCTTCCCTGCTTTAATTTTAGATTGAAACACCATTGCATGCACTTTTCACTAGAGTGTACAGCGATGTTGACTGCTACAAACATACGATGAAATGATTTCCTGGTAGTTGTGTTAATGCGCAATATTCACTCACAAGTAAGCTTAAAATCGGCAAGCTGTAATTCGGCGAGAATCAACTCGGCGACGATTATTAGGCAACGATTACGTCTGTATGTCTAATTCGATGAGGATCAACACGGGGATGATTAACTTGGCGAGGATCAACTCGGCGACGATTAACTTAGGCGAAGATCAACTCGACGACGATTACTCGGCGATGATCACGTCGATAGCGCCTAATTCGGCGAGGATCAACTCGGTGGCGATTAACTTGGCGAAGATCAACTCTGCCACGATTACTCGGTGATG